>CM060900.1:255728907-255883907 GCA_030762935.1 Hymenopus coronatus | reverse complement strand
GCCCTGATAGAATTTGAAAGAAATTCTGCACTTATCAATACACATCGCTGCCTATTGTAGAACCAATTCGGAATGTGTCAGTGGCAGTGAACAAATAATTCCTGTGGAAATGCCACTTTTATTTTAGATTGCAAACCATCTAATTGGCCAGACATTACTGCCGCACCATCATATGTCAGAGCGTCAAGTTCCTTACAAATATTAAGCAACTGTTGTAAGTGCGTGGTTGTAAAGTGGGTCAGCGAATCTATCTGCACTGACGTCTGCAAAGCCCATGAACCTTTCTTTAACTTCCCCCCGATTTGTTCACGTAGCGTAAAATGGTAGAGTGTTGGGATTTATTCAATATGTCTGAGCACTCGTCTAGAAGAATAGCCATAAAATTATCGGATGCAAGTTCCTTTGTTATACGGTTAACCAAAACACCCTTAACAGATTCATTAAATTATTCTGAATGGATGATGAAGTGCCCCAGAAAACTGTAGCATTTTTTAAATGAACAATTAGAAGTTGATCATACGTACTGAGTAAATCCAATGTTTCTATGCAATTACTTCTATTAAAGGAACTTTCTGGTCGTCTCCTTAGCGCGGTGATAGCGTTTCTGCTTGCCAAGCGGGAGACCTGGGTTCGATTCCCAGTACCGGCGTGGGGATCTGGACCGGAGTGCACTCAGCCTCGTGAGGTCCCCGGGGGGGGGGGGCCAATTAGGAGCTACTTGATGGAGAAGTAGCGGCTCCAGGTCGTGAAGATCGCATTAACTGGTCGGGGGGATCGAAGCGCCGACCACGTCTCACCCCCCAATACTGCACCTCATCCATGACGTCTTTAATGGACCGAGATGGGGGACACAGCGGCCGGGCGGCTGGCCAAGGCCCTTAGTGAGTTGTGCCACGGAGTTAAAAGGAACTTTTTGACTCGCCGGTCCTCTAAAAGCTAATTGCTGCTTTCCTAAGTGACCAACATCAATGGGTTTATTCGATACTTCTGTTCTTTTTTACCATTTCATTAATCTTAGAAATTTGTAATGCTTGTAATTAGCTGCAGGTCTATTCGTGTATTGTCAAAATTACAAAGAGAATCACAAAATGTAATTTTTTGTTTTCCATGCTTACTTAATGAACCGAGAAACTATATTGTCGAATCCTTCTTGAGATCATGTGGTGCTGATCTTGTCGTTACTAAAAAAAGAAGACTTGGCCAACAATAGAGTTTGCTTAATTTGGGGCAACCATTTAACCATTTGTACCTAGAATAATTGCTAAATAATTGCTATTATGCTCTCGTTTTCTGTCTTGATATTTTGCAATCAGACCTGGTAGTTCTGGAGTGGGCCTGCCGTTTATTTTAAGTTTTTTAGAAAATTCAAAATTCCGAAATCCAGTCTTTAACATACGTTCTACTACACAGTCAAGAATCACTAGCTTCAGTAGCACTTATATCGATCATTTTCACAAAAACTTACAAGCAAAACACTAATACAGACTAAAAACGATCGTCAATCGCAAAATTTTGCGGTGCATTTAGACAGCTAACGGCTGGCAACTCAGCTTCTTCCCCCTCGCCTCTCTAGCGGAGAATTGCGAGTGCGTGTCTGTCGCTTCGACTTGCATTGGAGTAGATGCGCGCGCACACCATTGCAGGCCTTGCTTAGCTAGCGGAGAATGTTGGGAACATGATAATCAATTTAACTAGCGGTGAGATAGAGGTGCGCGCACAATTTAACCCCACAAACTTGCGATTATTTCGTATTTAGCATGATGACATACAAACATTCTGATTATTGTGCTTGTTTATCGAGAGTCGTCTTTAACCCTCTCTAGTTTAGTACACCAGCGGTGTATGGGAGAATTCTCCACTGGTTGATACCTTAGCGAGATACCGTTTAAGCACCTTTGATAGTGATATATACACTTCTCCCAATACGAATGGTTGAAATATTTATGTAGCTTTTGTTTTATCAAAACCTGACGAATATATTTGATATACTAACTGAACAAAGTATAAATTATTGAATTATCTACGAATTACATTTGAAATTCTCTATTTTCAATGAATTTGATATTATTGGGAAACCGTAATACGTATGCAGTGTAAAGTGTATGCACGACGAAAAATAAAGCTCATGAAAATATTCAGCTTATGTGGAATAATTGTATCGTATCACTACCCATTTCGAATATAATTCATGTGTAAGTTGGTCTTGATATATTATCGAGTCAATGTACCCTTTGAAACCAAGAGGAACAACATACTTTTTCATATGTCTCGCGAAACATAGAATTAAGTAAGCAACTGTATCGTTACTGCTTCCTGCATGGAACCAAGTAGGGAAAGGAACTAAAATAGTTTCCTATCATTTGAAATCAAAAGTTCTTATCGTGGGTAAGGTAAAGTACATGGAAATATCAACCCTTATAAGCATTATATAAATCATTTATGTTAATTGAAAATGGGTAGAGAAATCTGTGGATATTGGAAATAAATTTTTGTTTTAACACATTCGTTATCATCAAGTGATTTGGTGCCCCTAATCATGAACATTTAGTTTGCATTCCCTCATTTTACTTTTAGATATTTCTGGATTAATATTATTTTTTCTCTTTCTCTCTTACAGTGGAGCCTAAGGGAAATGTGCTGGAATTGTATATTCTTTTAAGAACTAGGCCCGCTTCTCGTAGCAGACAAGTCGACCTTAGCTACGCACCTCGCGTAACTTCTCGGCAAGCAGTCTGCCTTCCACACTTCGTCTAAAAGCACGTGGCCGAAGGTTTTGGTGTATTCTGTACGATGCTTAAATGTCTATAGAGCCCGAAGCAAGTGGGCAAGCTAAATGATTCTCTATAGATACCCAAGTTTGCAACAACTATTTGCTATAAAAAAGTAATTTTGATTTTATTAGTCAAAATTGTCATTTTGTAACACATGAATGAGCGTTTTACTAATCATTCAAGTTTCACCGAAAAATAAAATGCGCAAGTCAGATTTTGATTATGACACGTGGGGCGGTTTAAGCAACAAACCTCTTTTCAATAAAAAACATTTTGAATGTGTCATTGTACGGCAATGTTTTCTGGGGTGTTTAAATTGTCGTACAGATATTTAAAAATGACTGAAACTAATAAATCCATAGTTTAAAGCATTTGAGGTGTAAACAAAGAGAAAAACACATTTTTTCAATATTTCCAAAAGTTTCGTCCAATTTTCTGGATGTGTTAGGTTTAATATGGTACCTAGGAGTTATGTAGTGAATCTCTACAAAGGCTATCGTCCTATGCAGTAGTCCAGTATCACGCCACAGTAACATCTCTCGTTATTGGGATAGGTTGTGATGTTGGAAATATTCCGAAGAAGGAACAAATGAAAACCATGAAATCATTCATAAAATGCTTAACTTCAACGCGTTTTAACGTCTAAGCTTCGATCGAATTCAGGTCAAATGCATCACTGGCGGCAACCTTAAAAAGAATCTGATATGTTCCTTTCACAGGACCTTCTCTATCTGTTCTGGAAACAAACTATTCTTACAAAAGATTCTTTATCTACATCATGCTATTGAAGATGAAAATTACCAGAATGGTATTATCTAGTTCCTTATAAGTAGTAAGGAAATAAGGTAATACATTAGGCTAAAGCGACAGTCAAATTTTTTATAAGCTGTAACTATGTGGTTGTCATTGAAATGTTATCCTTGGCCAGAAGTAAGACAAAGGAGATGAAACGTACGAGAGCTTCCTTCCATTTTGAGAAAGTTCAAGTATTTTCAAACTAAAATTAATATGGAATATCTCGAAAATGGTTAGCTCTACAAAAAATAGATAAATAAAATAAATCTACGACATACGTAGTGTGTTTTAATGACGAGATGTACATTTTTGTGTAGCAAGCTTCGGCCTCTCTTACGGCTTACCAACTAAACAAGTCATTCAGAATGAAGTTCAAGGGCTATACACAAGGAATTCAGGATATAAATGTTATTTTCCATTTAAATGTATAGACAATTTAATCAAAATCCTTAGAGCCACTTTCTAGAAAATCGAAAATTTCTAAAATTGTTCCATGAAAAGGGTTGTTTTGGGTGGGGGATTTTCCTAAAAGTCTTCGTGTCACATCCTTGGAAGATATTGAACGTCATATCCAATTTGGTTTGGCATTTGACTGAATTTTCGTTTTTGAGTTATACCGTCCACAGACATACACGGAACTTTCTCTAAAAAGGTTTTTATTTTAGGATTCAGGGGTCCTCAAAACATGTATTTCTGGTTAAATCTGGGTATCAAAATGTTGTGTGCAACATTACAGCTTCTCTACCTACTACGTACATTGTACATATGAGCTCAGGAGCAATATACTGCAATTTTGCACCGTATATAACCGGAAAGCATTGGAGACCGTTCACAAACAAATTTTAATATCTAGAAATGAACTGTAACTGTTTTCCACATTTGACAATACTTCCCATTTTCCATTAAAGTCAACCAATTAATTATACTGCTCGAGCTCTGGAATAAAATAATACGACTGTAAGCCAACTATTTACGAATATTAAAGAAAAACTTTAAAGGAATTTAGAATAACAGCTTCGTGAAGCCTCCTTCAAGCATAATTTACATCTTAAAATTCAGCAAATGCAATCATTTCAAGCTACTTGATTTTTCCTGTGTGGAAGTCGGTAAGAAAATCGCTTACCGTATCTTTTTCAGCAGTGGCGAGGTGGAGGAATAGCTTACAACTCGTACAGTCACCTCCACATGAAAACTCCCCCCTAAGTCCGATGAGGCAGAGCAACTACCGTAAAGGTCACTGATAAACGCCAGGTTCCAGCAGGCAACCACAACCACTGCCCTCTACCATGTGCCGCCAGTATTATTTACACAATCATCTGGGATTTGCAGTGCAGATATCAATGTTTCACCTAATATTATCGACACATCAATCGATCTATAGGGGTACGGTTCTTTTCCCAAAACAAGCTTTCAATCCAAACCGTTCATGTGGTGTAAGTGAAGCGTTTCTTTTTTGCAATCCAAAGCTATTGAGTTCGAATCTCGGTTTGGATACATTACACAAACACATTTTTTCCGGAGTTTCCCTTTGCCCTGTAAAGATGGATGCGCTAACTTTAAGATCTATCTCGGATAGTTGAGAATAATTTCACCCATTTCATTCAGTCATTATCCGATGTGACCTAACCGGTAAAGAGCGTCTAAACTTAAAAAATAAAAAACACTGATATACAGACAGACATATTTGTGAAGTTTGACCAAAAATTGTGAACATTTAAACAATTATTTTTGCATAATAAAATGTTGTGAGTTCTAAAATTTAAGAAAAATATTTTTTCTCACTTTAGCTACTAATTAACTGAAGCTAGAAGAGTAGGCGCATGCTTATTAGTATGCACTTCTAACTTTTAACCTTATTTTCTCGCTTACATTTTTCCCAACACTTTTCCATACTCAAAATGTTCCACATGATGTCAATTTTCACTTATTTGTTTATAAAACTGTACACCACTTCTCAAAAGCACATTAAAGAAAATTATCATATACAGTTTGGAAATCATACTTAAATTTTGAGAAATAAATTAATACATTTTGAAAAAATTAAGAATTTTATAGGGTCTGAAAGGTGATAATTTTCTATACTTATTATGACTGATAAAAATATAATATGACAGATATATTTGTGCATTCATTTGTTGGAAATCTCTATTTTGTTGTGTGAAAACTTCTTTAAAATGGACCACATGGCTTGTTTTCATTAGAAGAATAAATTTACACTAAAAAATATATTATTTAGATAACCATGTAAGGTAGAATTTTGATACATGTCAAAAATATCACTTATTTGTGTGTAATAAGTGATATAAATTTCCATAAGATATCTTAAATACTGTGGATTTTTAAAATTTAATAGGTGTAGAACCTTAAGAAAATATGAAATTTCGTAAAAGGTATTTAAATTTAAAATGTTTATTTTAGCATCTTATTGTACTAATAAAGCTACAATTTTTACTTTCTCTACACGTACTATGTACATAGTGTATAGAGAAGGTATTGTGTTGCACACAAAATTCGATACCGAAATTTCACCGGAAATACATGTTTAGAGGTCGTCTCAGCGTGGTGGTAGCGTTGCTGCTTACCAAGCGGGAGACCTGGGTTCGATCCCCAGTACCGGCATGGGAATTTTTCCCCCGCTGGGAGACCTGGCCCGGGGTGCACTCAGCCTCGTAAGGTCCCTGGGGGGGTCCAATTGAGGAGCTACTTGATGGAGAAGTAGCGGCTCCAGGTCATGAGGACCGCATTAACCGGCCGGGAGGGACTCGAGGCGCTGACCACGTCTCACCCTCCAATACTGCACCCCATCCATGACGTCTGTAGTGGACCGAAATGGGGGACGCAGCGGCCGGGCGGTAGGCCAAGGTTCCCCGTGAGCTGTCGTGCCAAGGAGTTAATTCATGTTTAGAGACCCTGAGTCCAAAAAAAAAAAGAAGACATTTTCAGAAAAAGGTGCACCCGTGTGTGGGTTTGCACAGCCTAGCTCAAAAACTAAAAGCCCGCTAAATTCCAAACTTGGTATTTAAGTTCATATCTTCCAGGAATGCGACACGTAGATTTTTTTTTAAAAAATTCCTACACCCCAAACTACCCTTTACATGGAAAAGGTTTTGAAAATTTCGTTTTTCTCAATAATGGCTCTATTTTGATTAATTAGATATTTTCATTACAAATAAAATGTACATATATCTTAAATTTTCTGGGGATAGCTTCTGAGGACATATTCGTTCTGGATACATTTTGCTGAGTTTTGAATAACTGGTAAACCGTAAGAAATAGACAAAAACTTACTGCATAAAAACTGTAGATCTCGTTACGATTCATGTCATATGCATTTTCGTTATAGAGTTGACCGTTTCCAAAATATTCCTTGTTATTGGTTTCAATTTTAAAATACTTATACTTTTCTCAGAGAGGAAATGTCCGTCTTTCTTTTGTACTACTCCTGGTCAAGCAAAAAATTGAATTGAATGACAATCGCAGAACGACATTTAAAACATTTCACCATCGCTTTAGCATAGCGCATTTCTTTAGTTCCCTTCTACTTAAAAGGAACTAAGCAATAAATGCATTCTGCGGTTATTATGCAGAAATTTGGCCGCTCTAAAAATCAAATGAAACTAAGAGTAATTGATTGAATTTGTATTTCTGATGACGATTTCAAAGGTTTTATTTGTCGGAAAAACTTTTTTTTTTTTTTTTTTTTTTTTAAATAGACGAATCCGTGTGCATGCTGGAGCGGTTGGTATTTCGCGTATATGACGGATATTTACGAAATAATTATACATAAACGAGTAATATATGAATAATACATGGTTTATAATGTATAGGTTTATGCCGAAATACTGGATTTATAATGAAGAAGCTTGTTTCGTTGCTAGCTAATTATTGGTATGCAAGAACTTCATATGTCGCTCTTGGCAGGATTACCGTGTCGTGAGAACCCTTAGGAGTAATTCCCGATTATTGTGACTATAGTAGTTGGTGGAGAAGTATGTGAGGATTTTCTTTATTTGTTTATCTGTTTGTGTAGGCGAAACCACTGAGCTCGGTGGTTTTCAAATTTAGTGCGAGGTTAGGTTCGAATCCGTTTAGGTTAGTGTGTGTATATAAATTTATGTTTCTAATTTTCTATTGTGGTAGTACTTGGCGGAGAAATATATTTCAGAGCATTATATAACAATTTATTATTTATAATATACTCGTTTATATATAATTGTTTAGTAAATATCCAGCATATACGCAAAATACAAACCGTTCCAGCATGCACACAAATTTCTCTATAACAAAACAAAACAAAAAAAAAATCTGACAAATAAAAACTTTAAAATCGTCATCAGAAATACGAAGTCAGTCAATCACACTTAGTTTTATTCGATTTTTAGAGCGGCCGAAGTTCTGCATAATTACCCATGGATCCTAAGCGACCGCATGTGAGATTTGTGGTTTGTTTTTTTTGTTTTGTTCATCTGGTCCCATCTTCAAGCCAGGCCCGGGGACACTGAACCCGTCATACAGACAGCCAATTTTTCGATGCATGTAACTGTTTTTTTTTAACACCACAACCAAATTTTAACTACTGCCTTTTTTTTTCAACACCATCACAAATAATTCAATATCCTCAATTTTAATATTTTTCCATTTCTACTACAATTGCAATATTCTACGATTACTTATTACTGACACTCAGTAATTTTATTTTACTAATATATATGAGTAATAGGTCCAACTGACTCAAGTAGCAGACAAGCATGCAAGATAATTTAAGAGATTACAGTAACATGTGTATTATAGAGAATGCTTGAGTAATTGGCCTTGCTGCATAGATAGTTTTAAGAGCAGATTTGAATTTTTCTATTTTACCCGAGGATAGTAATTTTAAGTCATTTGGCAGGGCATTGAATATTTTGACACATTCATAATATACTCCATTTTGATAACAGGTTAAGTTAGCACTAGGTTTGTATAAGTCCATTCTTTGTCTTGTATTTAAGTTATGTATATTTACATTTTTTCCAATGTATTCTTGATTTTTAATATGGAAACACATAAGTATGAAAATGTATTCACAAGGAAGTGTCAAAATGTTCAGCCTTTGAAACAGATTCTTACCTGAAGCTCTATTGTTGATGCCATACATGGTTCTGATGGCTTTCTTTTGTAATATAAAGTACTCGCTTACTTTCAACCGAATTTCCTCAGAATATTAGACCATATTTCATTACTGAACAAAAATAAGCGTAATATATTTGCTATAAAGTATGGATTTGACAGTATGATTTCATTGCTCTAATTGCAAATATAGCGGATCTTAACTTAGGTACAATGCTCTCTAGGTGAGCTTTCCAATTTAGATGTTTATCGACCTGCAGACCTAAGAATTTAATCTGTGAGCTTTGGTCAAGAAAAGCTTAGTCATTACCTATCTGCAAAGTAAGATTATTTGAATTGTATGTTTCAAATTTCACGACCTTGGTTTTGTCAATGTTTAAGGAGAGTTTATTGGCCGTAAACCAATTGTATATAATGTTGAATGTATTATTCAAATTGGGTGCCAAGTCTTGTACATTTTTACCTGTCACTATAATGCTAGTATCATCAGCAAATAATTCATATACCTAAGATCGCGGGTTCAAACCCGGCGGAGGACGATGGATTTTTTCGGGTGTAAAATCCTTAGCATGGCCTCCTTCGGATGGGAAGTAAAACCATTGGTCCCGTATCATAGATTTACGCCACGTAAAAGAACCTCAAGCCTGATAGAGAGGCCTCTGAACAAAATTAAGTGACATTTCACGTCCAATTTAGAATGGGACGTTGAGAATCACAGTAGTTAATGAGCGTCCGTAAATAACACGCCATTTACCATTTTTTCAGCACGTAAGACAGTGTCTGCAAATCTTCTCATTACTAAGGAGATGTCGTTGATATAAATTAAAAACAGTAACGGGCCAAGAATTGATCCCTGAGGGACTCAATGCTTAATGATTACCCATTTCGAACTCCGGTTTTGATTACAACCCTTTGTCTCAACCCTCTGTTTTCCCTTCCATAGATATGACTTAAACCAATGATGTTGCTTATTTTTTATTCCATAAAAACTTAGTTTTTCTAATAATAGTTCATGATTTATACAGTCAAATGCCTTGGCAAGATCTCAGAAAATGCCTCCAATAAACATTTTCTTATTTAATGCTGAGACGATTTCATTTGTAAGCACGTATGCTGCATTTTCTGTTGATACATTTTTCCTGAAGCCAAACTGTTCTTTTACTAGAATATGATTTTGTTCAAAATAATTGTAATACCTATTGAACATTACCTTTACATAGATCTTTGAGAAGGTTGATAGAAGTGATATAGTTCTATAGTTTGAAGGATCCTGTTTATCACTTTTTCTAAATAGCCTTCCATTTCAACCTTCCTAGGAAATGTCCTGTTTCTATGGATATATTAGTCAACTGGCATAATGGTTCACATATTACCTTTGCACAGGCTTTCAATACTTTACTGGACATTTCATCATAGCCTTCTGAGATTTTTATTATAATGTTTGGATAATTTTTAGAATCTCTGCTGGCGTAGCACATTTAGGCTTAAATTCAGGAAGTTCGCTTTGGTAATTGTCTTTAAAATATTTTATAGTATCCTTTTTTACCCCCTTGGCTAATGTTAAGTTTTGTTGTAACGTTTAGGAAGGAATTATTAAATACATTGACTATCTCTTTGGGATCCTTAGTTTCTACATTATCTGTTTTAATGTTATTATAGCTATGAAGCTTTTTTCCTATTTCCCTCATTATGATTTCCCAAGTAGTTTTTACTTTATTATTTGATTTATTTGTAACCTTTTGGTAACGCACCGCTTTAGCTTTACTAATTACCTTTTTCAGGATTTTGCAATACTTTTTGTAGTGGCAAATTAATTTAGCATCATCATTGTGCCTAATCATGCAATATAGTTGTCTTTTTCGAATACATGATGTCTTAATACCTACTGTGATCCACTCTGGTGATCATTTATTTATTTGGCAGTATTTTTGTTGAAAGCATGATTCAAAATGGATAGTGATAGTTCGCAAAAAGTTGTTGAATGTATATTTACATCAATAGCGGAGTACACATCATCCCACGATTCTTTTTGTAATGCTTGCGAGAGGCAATCCAGACTCTCTTTATTTATATTTCCAAAATTTATATATACATTTTTCAGGTCTGGATTAATTATTATATTGTTTATATGGCTCAACTGAGCGTCATGATCAGATACTCCATTTGTTAGGGGAGATACTGTTGACTCTTTGATTATACTTTCACTCATAAGTATATTATCTATTGCTATTTGGGATGTGTTAGTTATTCTTATGGGGAAGTCTACAGAATGCATTATATTATATGTACCCAGGGTATCAAAAAGTTGATCCTTCCTTGAGCTAGGTTTTAGGAAATCTACATTTACATCACCGCATATTATTATTTCTTTTTTTGGTCTATATCAAGAATGTAGATATTTATTGAGCTGTCCATAAAGTTTTCATAGTTTCCAATTGGGGATCGTTTTAGGCTCACTACAGTTATATTAGCCTTTTGAATTTCAATTTGCATAGCGCATACCTCAATGTTTTGTTCAAAACAAAATTTGGAAACATCAACGACTTTGCTTGCTATTCCATGCTTTACACATATACATACTCCGCCATCCTCTTGTTGTTTTCGTGAATATTTTGCTCACAAATAATATCCATGCAGTAACAATGTTGAGAATTTCTGTTGTTTCAAATGGCGTTCTGACAAACATATAACATGGAGTTTGATCTTCTCTTGGAAAATTTTCAGTTCTACATATTTGCTTCTCAGCCCTCTAATATTCTGATGGTAGACATGTTTGTGCAGTGATTAACTGATTGTGAGTTATTACTATTATTACAAATTGCTTTTAATACCCTGGAATTCTGCTTTGCTGCTAGCGTAAAAGACGACTTCTATCACTTGCAATAACAGGAATTATACCCTTGATTCTGTTGGCAATAAGAGAAGATAAATTCTGCTTGCCAGCAGAATTAAGGTGTAGCCATGCCTCGTATACCCTTCCCTTTCTATGCAAGAAACATCTATCATGTCAATGTGTGAATTTCTAGGTTCCCACAAGGCACGTTCAAGTCGCTGATTCACTCTCCTCACCCTCTTGTGAAGCTGCGGTTTGTCGTGCCTCTCAAAGAGACCCAGAAACTTCACATTAGTATGGCTGATGTTCTCGCAGATGTAATTTAGGTCCTTTTGGATGTTATAATTACTACCTGCATCCAGACTGTTGTCTGCCCCCCCCCCAACTACAGCTACATGATCCCCCTTGGTAAAACCTGAAGTAAGCTTCACCAGATCCTTGTCACATCAGCGAGTCCAGCACTAGGCTTTAAAATGCTCATGACATCATACTTCTGCTCCAAATGCTCCTTAAGCAAGGTTGCCATGCCCCTCCCATGACTGCTGCTGAGCAACAAAACCTTACTTTTAGTATCCGAGAATTCGTCTTTTTGCTCAGGAGGATTTGGAGGCTGAGCAGCAGGTGTGTCTAGTACACCAAACTTGTTCCCCAGCTTTACAGAAACCTCATCCCCAGTAGAATACCATCCTCTCCTCCTACGTTATGGCCTAGACACCACCTTGAATTCAGGTGATTTACGGTCCAAATGAACTGAGGGAGCCCGGTCCCTTGAAAATTCTAGAGCAAGTGTTAGGTCCTTACGCTATTGGAGGATGGTCTCTTCCTGTTTTACAACAAGGTCCTTATATGTGCATAATTCACAATACCACTCATTACTCTGACCTACCTTGCATAACCAATGAAACCAACACAATCATCGAGTACATAAAACACCTTGTCCTACCTTACGCCTACACGCACCGCACCGCAGTTTCCACTAACTTCACACGGTTTGGCACTCATTTCGCTTTCACAGATTAACACAAAACCACTCATTGAAACACTTAGAACACTTGCTAGCACTTAAACTGTTCTTCCTAAATTTTAGCATGCTATAAGATATGCTTCTAAAGTAAACAAATATGGCTACCTGCCGCAACGGCCGATTTCACGAGCTTTGAATACTTTTACAAACTAGCCGACCACATTTCACTGTATCATTTGATCACGATTATTTCTACTTAAACTTTTACTTCTTAAAACTAGATTGCGCTATCTTTAATACACCTCAAATTATATTCATTAACGGCTGTTACAGTGGGCCAACATGGCTGTCTTAGTGGCGTATGTATAAATGTCACTTATATGCTTAAAAACATTTTTAACACTCTTACTAACAATATATGGGTTAAACTTAAGATATTGCTGCGTGTTAACAATTGTTAAATGGTTTAATTCAGTAGAATATACATTAATGTCAATTTCAAAAGAGTTGGAGCTCGTTGTGGTGGAAAAAACGGCGCAGGGATGGGTTTTCTCCGGGTTCTCCGACTTCCCCCGCAATCGCATTCCACCGGTGCTTCATCTTAATCCCATGAATCACCAATGTCATCGCCTGCGGTTCCACAGGTAGTAAAAGCGAGCGTTAAACACTACCAAAAAACACATATGTCACAGAATTCAACCCCATAAATTGGCAGGATTGTAGACGCGTCCTAGATAAACAGTTTGAGATAGGGAACCTATTGTCCCTTTTGCCAAATGTCAAAATTATGGCTTGTTTTCTGGATTGCAATGGCTGTAAATTAAAATAATGTGAACGTGTGTGTTCTGTTTTCATTCAGAATGCCTCATGTGTATGCTAGCAGTTGTAGGAATGCAATATTGGTGAACAATCAATGCGATATTTAAAATGATTGGTCTCGCAACTTTGGCAAATTGCCTGTTCTTTGAGGGTGTTTACGCCACTGTTAACAGTTCGGTAGATTTCAGATCATATGCACTTAGAGGGCTCCACCATAATGTACTTGTGAGTGTGTCGGTATAGCGCTGATCATCGAAATCTACGGTACAAAGATCGCACCACTCTCCAAAGTTTCCATTTTTTAAAGTTTTTAAAATTCTTACTTTTTTCAAAGAGGTACACAATTTGAGCAGCTTAGTTTGCAGTTCTGAAGTCAATACGATAACCCCTCCGATACAAATTACTTTCAAAAGACTGAGAATGATTCTAAGTCGTGTTTAATATTAAATGCAGTATTTGTCAAAGAACCTGCGCAGATTAATGCAGAAAAACAATTATGTTTGTTGAAAACATTTATATAATACATTTTTTAAAACGCAGCAACTAAACTATGTTTTTGGAGAGGAATAAAAGAAAAACTTTATAATTGCTTAGATGCGAACAGCGGTACTTTGAATATAGACGTTATGCCGTTTTAACTGCTTGAAAAACTGCGGCCTTGCGAGACTGTGCTCCTGAAAGTCTTGTCTAATGCCTACGCATGACTACTGTGAGAACCACGAATTGCTAAACATTATGTTTATGTCGTAATAATATACACATTATGAGTAAGGACATTGCTTATTTCAGCGAGCTGCGAAACGGAGATCACAGAGACTAACAAACATCCTAAGCTAATTTAAGTTGCAAACTTCTGAGCTCATGTGCTTTTTGATGCCACGTGGTACCATTGCGCATGCTTATGACCTTCCCTTACCTCAAATGAACAATTACTGACACGAACTTTAGCTGCTTGTGGTGAGGTTCACAACATTCCTGGAATGTTTGGCAGGCTGCGAGGATCATTAATTCTTCGTAGGTGCAATCTCTGCAAGGATGTTGCAGGTCGTTACATTGGACAGTTCCTCTGGTGACCTGTTGTACTTTATGCTTCGGATACTGTACGAGTATTATTTCTCGAGGTCTCTTTATTTGGCTTTCATGTAGAGATGAAATAGTTGAATGCACTTTCCTGACTAGTACATAGTTCTTAATTGGTTTTATGTAGGTATTTATTTTACTACAGAGCTAAACTCGGGGAGATCCATAGCAATCCTGACAGCCAGCGTGCTGTCTCAGCTGATAAGAGGTGTTCCTGCCACGTAAGCAAAGATATAACAAAGATATATATATATATATATATATATATATATATATATATATATAAGCAATGATAATGACAGCAACTTTGACTTTAGAAAAACGACGGAAATGAAGTTGACGATGAAGATGAGTTAGGAGAGGGGCCCCTGCCCAGCGACTGCAAGGTTTGTTGCTGTATCCGTGGACGGAACGAAGTAGTAACCGAGTGACGGAGCATCCACAAGGTAAGGCAACTGTCAGGGACCACTATGGATCACTCATACGTTGTTTATTATTTAATTTGAAGCTCATTTGATACAGTGATAATATGGTTTCCTAAATGGTGAATTGTGCCTACAATTGTAACATGTACGCTTGTATGTGTATGATACACTGTATTTTAGAAACTCCTTTGTGGGATGTGGAGAAGTGTTCCCTTTCAGGTGTTAAATGCAATTGCTATTAAATGTTCTCCGTTACACCTACATGCTAAAAGTACAATACATTTATTTTACTTGTCAGTACGAATAAATCATATTTCGTAACGCAGCAAAACAAGAACGGCTCATTATAAAATACAAACGAAAGAGACAACATAACAATAAAGGTATCTATGAAGACTTGAAACTTCAACTCCCTCAAAATCCGCAACAGATGCTCACATGCTTACCATAGCGCTAAATAGTACCACTATGTACGCTCTCCGAAATCCGAGTGTTCACGTCATGGTCCACTGCGGTTTAATCAACGACGTGCTAACTCTTAATACATGCTATAAGAATTTAGAATCCATAGCCTATAGGTTTCCTGTCTCAAAATGTTTATCTTGGACCCCCCTACGGTCCTGCCAATTTGTGCGGTCGAATTCTGGGACAGCCTCTGTGTGTGTGTGTGTGGGGGGGGGTATCTGTGTGTGTATCTGTGTGTGCATGTGTTTCAATTTCCTTTTCTTAGCACATTTCATTATTCAAAATGCTCCTCCACCACGTTTATAATTTGTTAGCTAGAAATTTTTCAGGAGCGCTTCAGGAATTACGCATTTAAATTTTGATGTCCTCTAGGTAAAATATTACAAAGCTCACTTGAAATTATTTTCTGCAACACAAGCTGAAAAAGCTGAAAAATTCAACAACACGTATACAGTTTCTTCTTTTTAACTAACTGAAATTAAGAAATGCCTGCATAACAATTTCCTTTAGTGTGCATTCTAAGCTCAAACTATAAACTTAGAAACGATACAATAAGCCTACGCCGTAGGGGTCAAGGAACATTTGATATTACAATGCAAAAAAGTTGTTTATTTTGTATAAAATATCTTTAAAATGGTTTGGCTTAGCGCGCTAAGTATTGTGTGCATTATATTGTGAGTATAGGGTACAGTGGTAATTAATTATTATTGCTTTTATATTTGTGTAACTTCTATTGTGTGTTCATTAGTTTATACTGTAGCTTCTGTATATTTTCAATTAATTATTGCTTTCTAATCTTTGTGTTATTTCTATTGTGTGTCCATTACTTTCACTATATTTCAATTAATTATTATTGTTTTCTAATATTAGTATTATTTGTATTCAGATCTCTCACCTCCTATCTAGGAGGCCCGGGTTCGATCCCAAGCGCCCACATGTGGAATTTGTGATTGTCGAAACGACATCTGGGTTTTTTCTCCGGATCCTCCGGTTTCCCCCACCAATCAGTCCACCACTTGCTCTATCATCACCTTTCCTATCATCCATTACGCTTGCATTTCATACTATCCACTTCCTCAAGCTCATGCCTGGCTACGGACCAACCACTCGTTCCAGGTTTTCCATTCTGTGGTTTCGTGCCTTTGGCTCTCCGACAGGCTTCTGACCCCTAGTAACCCGCTTATAAA
The DNA here is from genome assembly GCA_030762935.1 of Hymenopus coronatus. NCBI lineage: Eukaryota > Metazoa > Arthropoda > Insecta > Mantodea > Hymenopodidae > Hymenopus > Hymenopus coronatus. The sequence goes on along the minus strand of CM060900.1, from coordinate 255,867,459 downwards.
TACTAGGGGGTTCAGTCCTATATACACGGAGGTAGCCCGACTACGAGAAAATATTCTATTCTGATCTATTCATTGTTCTTGTTTTCTAATATTTGTGTTATTTCTATTTTTGTTCGTTACTTTCACATAGTTTTTGTTATATTTTCAACTAATTATTATTGTTTTCTAGTATCTGTGTTATTTCTGTTCAGTGTTCATTAGTTTTACATAGTTTCTATACATTTTCAATTAATTACACTGGGCAACAATGATTTCATTGCATGGAACTTCTGAACGTTTCTGGGGTGAAACTTATCCACAAAATCTAAATTTGAACTCAGAAAAATACTATCCCATCACATTTCTTCAGAAATTATAGTGCACGAATTTCCATTATGTAAAATTTTCTGAAAAACCTTGTTTCACAGTACCTGCAAATTTATGTTTATAATTGAAGTATAATTTTGTGTGTTCTTTTCCCTTAGGCTTGAAGCAGTGGGTTGCATAGATTATTAAAAGTGTCTCAACGAGGGTGCAAAAACAGTCCGGTCATTTTCTGTTATGTGTACGGACAGCTGTTATTTTTGCTCTTGCAATCTGACAGGGTATAATTCCGTCTGCTATTTTGCCCACGCCGCATGGTCCAGATGTCCCTGTCGCAAAAAGACCAAACAATTGTACATTATCTACATCTGAATCAGGAACCTGCAGTAGTGAAATATGTAGGGACTTTGAAACAAACGATGCTTCAAACATCCCCAGACCTTTGACTCAAGCAAAATTGAATGAATTGAGTTCGTGTTCTGGACTCTCAAAGGAATCTGCAGAAATGCTGGGTTCCAGGCTTCACGAAGAGAATTTGCTCAGTGCAGAGACATCATACAATTGGTACAAAAAACGAGAACTAGAATTTACTCCTAATATTCAGAAGCCAGTAAACTAGTATTTTGTAACATCCAACAAGTGGTGCTTAGGGTAGTACTGCCTAGTTATGACCCTGTGTTTTATTGATGCGTCAAAACGCAGTTTGAAGGGTGTCCTACATAATGGCAATTTATGTGCTTCACTCCCAATCACTCAGTGATTCACAAAGAGTCTTATGAAAATCTGGAGTTACTATTGATCAAGACAAAATATGAAGAATATAAATGGCAAGTGTGTGGAGATTTCAAAGCTATCTTACTCTTGTTGGGTCAATAGTTAGATTATGCAAAATATCCGTGTTTCATTTGCGAGTGGGATAGTCAGGCAAAGTACAACAGTGGATTAAAAGGAATGACCCCGAAAATAATAGAATATTGGTTCAAAAAACATTAAGAAGAAGGGTCTTATTGAGGCATCTGATGTTTTCTTACCTCCTCTCCATATTAAGCTAGGTCTTATAAAACAATTTGTCAAGGCGTTGGACAAGAAAGGGCATTGCTTCTTGTACATTAGTAAAAAAGTTTCCCAGGTTTAAGCAATGCAAAAGTGAAAGAGGATATATTTACAGGTCCGGATATCAGGAAGCTGGTTCGTGATGATACTTTTGAAAATAAAATGAATTCGAAAGAGTTGTCTGCATGACAATCATTCCAAGATGTTGTAACAAAGTTTTTAGTTAATATACGGACCCAGATTACAAAAACGTGGTAAACAAAATGTTAAACGCATTCAAGGAACTTGGGTGTAACATAAGCCCTAAGATCTGCTACATTCCTTCTTGGACTACTTTCCCGAGAATCTTGGGGACTACAGTGAAGAACATGGGGAGAGATTCTACCAAGATCTCAAGGAATTAGAAACAAGATACCAAGGCAGGTGGAGCACCAAAATGTTCTCCGACTACTTTTGGATGATGAAGAGGGAAACTCCTTGAAGTGCTTGTAAAAGGAAGCCAACAAGGAAAAGCTTCACATGCAATAAAACAGGATCACATTGAATACTGAATACCAACTGCACTCTTTATCTCTATATATTAAGTTGACAATTAAATTGACAATATTGCAATATTTTGTCATTTCTAACAGTGCCTTATTATTTTGCTTAAAACATCATAAAAAAGGTGATACAAGGAAACCATTTGCAGATTCGGTTTCAGCATATCTGAACTATATTAGGGCATATCTCAAAATTTGTGCAATGTTCTGAAAGTGAAAATTTGTTGCCCAGTGTTATTATTGCTTTGTAATATTTGTGTTATTTCTATTGTCTGTTCATTAGTTTCACTTAGTTTCTGTACACTTTCTATAATTATCATAGTTTCATACTATTTGTTTTGTTTATATTGTGTGTTCCTTACTTTCACTTAGTTTCTTTATATTTTCCAATAACTATTATTGTTTTATTATTTGTGTTATTTGCATTCGGTGTTGATTTTTAAGCAGTTTCTGTGTATTTTCAATTAATTATTATTGTATGAATATTTATGTCATTTCTATTTGCTGTTCTTTAGTTTCACTAAGTCTTTACATATTTTCAATTAATTATTTAACACCTTGTGATGCATATGCATCTTATAAGAAATTACTCTACCTTGTCTACTTTGAGAGGTGTTGGTCAGTTAAATAAAATTACCTGGCATTTTGTATATAACAGCACTTAATGACAGTAGAGGTGACTGCAAAATAAACACAGGAAGCAAATTAGTCAAATTTAGTCATTAGGTAAACATGTATTATGGAGAGCATTATAATTAAAAGTAGAATATAAACGTGTAAGCCGTTCGAGATAGGTACATGATAAATAAACAGATAACAAAATTGAGAACAAGTGAATGGATCAAATATATGTGATCCCAATTCAATTGAAGGTTAAAGCTATTCGTTTTTAGCATTTAACAATTCAATGTAATTAACGTAATATAAATAGATACTATGATATTTGACGAGTGTACTGGATAGTAAATGAACTGTTTAATCATCCGTATAGGGACAATAGCTTGTGCGATGGCGCAGTGGGCTACAGTTGATCTGGTTATTTCAGTTGGGAGATACTGGTTTTCTCACTTCAAGATCATGGGTTCAAACTCCCACTCTAAGACTATATTTTTTAAGTATGGGCTCCATGTCAATATATTTAATGGCACGTAAAAGAACTCCTGCGGGACGAAATTACGGCAAACTGCTGGCGCTGATATGATCCTGGCAATTGCCAGCGTCGTAAACACAGTGTTTATTTCTGTAGTACCTACGTATGTACAATATACATAGTAGGTAGAGAAGGTATTATATTCCACTCAGAAATTTGATTCATTGATGAAACCATAAAAGCAATTTTAGAAACAGATGCGCGTGTGTGTGAAATCGGTCAAATACCAAGTTTGATATTTAAGAGCATACGACACGAAGATTTTCAGGAAATACCCGCTCCCCAAACTACCATTTACTTGCAGCATTTTTCAAAATTTTCCATCTTATAAAAACGGATCTAACAATTTTAATAGCTGCATATTAATGTCATTTACACGGGAAATAAAATGTATTATTATCCCGAATTTTCTGGGAATAGCCCCGGAGACTTCTTCCTTCTGAATGACTTTTGCATAACTGGCAAACCGTAAGATATGGACAAAAACCTGCCACAAAAATGGAGATCTGTTTAAAACACACAATGTATATAATATTAGGTTGCGTTCAATTAGTCCTTAGAATATTCAATAAATTACACCCGTAGCATTGAAAAGAGCTTGGTTTCAGTAGCCGTAGTCTTTTACTAGAGGGCGGTTAAAGTTTCAGCTATATCCATTTTCTGGTTTCGTTGCCATAGGCGATTGGATCAACAAATTTGTGTTTATTTAGAAAGGTGGGTGCAAAAAACTAGTTTCATGCGGTGATTAAACCGTTCTATTTAAAAGGTTTAACACCTAAAGAGATAAAAGACGAGTTGAATGAAGCTCATGGCACATTTGCTCCTGCGTTTGCAACAATTTACAATTGGATAAATGAATTTAAACGTTGCCGTACATTCACAAATGAACATCGTTATGGATGTCCAGTAGAAGTGACTTCTCCAAAATTATTGACAAAATCCAGCATATGGTTTTGAGTAAGCGACGAATCAAAGTTCACGAAATAGTGGAGGCCGCAGGCATATCATGGTACAGCGTTCTCAATTCTGCACCCAAAATTAGATCTGACAGGTCTCGGCAAGATAGATGCCGCGTTTGCTCTCAATGAAGAATAAACGCAATCGTGTGATCGATTCGGAAGCTGGTTTGCTACTTTTCCGTCGCATTGCTGACGAGTTTCTCCGTCGATATATAACTGTGGATGAAACATGATTACACTATTACACTCCAGAGACAAAAGTACAATCGAAACAATGGGTATTTAAAGGAAAACTGACTCTGAAGCAGGCATAGGTGGTGAAATCTGCAAACAAAGTGATGGCCTTCGTTTCTTGTGATGCACGCTGATTCATCTACATTGATTACTTGCAGAAAGGAAGAACAATAAATGTAGGGTGTTATGAATCGTTATTGCACTGGTTGAACGGAGAGATCAAGAAAAAACATATTTTTGCAAAGTAATTATGGCCTTCGTTTTTTTTTTGTTGTTTTTTTGTTGTTTTTTTTTTTTTTTTTTTTTTGTGATGCACCCTGAATCATCTACATTGATTACTTCATTCTATTCAGGATAACAGTTTTCCAGGAAAATATTCTTATTGGATTGTTAGGGACATTAGCGGAAATCGCTAGGTTTGCCAGCTCTTTTATAATATATCGCCATGCGACTACCATTAAAACTCGATTCTCTTTTAACGCCCACTTTTACTACTTGTGGCAGCGCAGGCGATGACACTGCTGATATATGGAATGAAGATGGAGCACCATGAAATGTGATGTTGGGGGAAACCGGAGAACCATTAAAAAAACCCGCCACTACACCGCTTTCTCTACAAATCTCAAACGCGGTCGTTGGGATCGAACCCAGGCCGTTTAGGTGAAAGGCATGTGGTCTTACCAGTTGGCCACGGCGCGGCCTCTTGTTTCCCTTTGCATTGTCTTGAGTAAACCAATAAAGATGAAACGAAACGTTACTTCCAGTTTGAAACAGTTGAAGTAGTATAAATCGGAAGTCAATAAAATGGAGTGCTTAAGTTATATCGTCCTCAGACATACACTCGCTCTGAAAATGATCAACTTATATTTTCCGCCGATCAGTGTCCTTGTGCTTCTGCATCCTTGATTTGCATGAATCAACCATCATTAAAATGATATTTGCTTTTATATACAATTGACGCTTATAACTCTAAATAATAGCAGAATGTTTTCAATACATGTTACTTCGTTATACATTATAAATAAGGAAATTTAATATGCTAAACGCTTCAATATCATATGAAAAGACTGCGTTATTTGTCACTTTTGAAATGTAAGAAGCAAACGATATACATAGATTCTATATTTCATTTGGTATGCCAATGTATATTATTCAAAATCATTATAGCTATTTTTAGAACAATTTTGAAAAATCTTCGATCTATTTGAAATTATATATTTGTGATGCAAAGTTTGTAACTTAGCGAATTTGTGCATTCTTAGAGATATGCTGTTCACATTCACTCACTCGCACACTATACTTTGTCTAAAAATTGGTTTCTTTTTGTATTCGATCAACCTCAAATCGTGTACTCGTTGTAAAAAAATCTTTGTATCGAATTTAGTTGTATAAATACTCTTTTGTAGAATTATCAGCCCTAAATATATGAAGTTCTTATGTAATATAAAGTTTTTCCCATAAAGCTAGCCAATCACTTGTAAACTTTCTGAAAAACCTTATTATAAATAAATTAACTATTGTAGCATGGTGTACATTTAAGAATAAGGTAAGTATAATTTTTTTTAAAATCTTACCATGCGTTTCAAGATGCTTGATTGATTAGGCATATTCTTTTTGCGAATTAACTCGTAGTTTCCCAGATGATACGCATCAACCACTGCACTGAGGCTTTTCTCTAAAGACAGTTATTTGATAGCAGTTTGTTCCACTTTTATAGATGGGTGCTTGTATTAAGATAGGCTTCCACGGTAAATTAGATTGGTTGTAGCATTTGTTGAAGCGTTTTTTTCATTAGTCGAATTAAGTATTATTGATACTCCTGTTTAGAGGAAGGAGATAAAAGTAAAGCTGTTTGAATTCTTGTAAACAAGAAATGCCCTCGAGATATTTGTGAGTAATCCAGTTCTTGTTTTTGCTGGTGCAAAGGCATATTTTCGCTCTCAACCCTTATAGCCCGCTGGACGTCTATCACCACTAATTACAATATTAAATTTTCTGATTATACACGATAAGAAATTTACGTACAAGGCCTTATCGCACGTCCTGCAATCTATAATTTAATGGTCTAATTATGCAAAGGAATAGTATGTGTAAATTTGTATTTGTTTGATGGAATAAAAGCATTAGTGGGTTTATATGTACCTAATCTTTTTTTATTTACAAAGTATTTTTATTACATTCTTTCTCCATGTCCTTGTTCCTTCAAAATGTTTCATTTGCATTAGTTAGATTCAGTAAATGTTTGCTTATAAATGGACCAGCTCCTTTTAGTGCTTTTACATCTTCATTTTTAAAATCCCACACCCTTTATTTATATTTGTATTCAAAAGTCTGATGGCTGCGTTTTCCATGAATGCAATAATATATGATATGATAACTCTACATTTTCAATATATTCACGATGTACGCACTTTTGTCTTTTTGTGCACATGTAAAATTCAGGAAGATTTTGGTGCACTATCTCTCAGTCTCGCAATGTCATATATACAAAGTCATTAAGATCGCTGCAGTTGAAAAACACTGGTAACTCATAACAAAGTGCTACACTAGCACTATTTGTTTTGGATGTCCAGAATTTGATGAATCAACATCCTCTAGATACTGCAAGGCCTAACAACTGCCTTTACCGTTTCATGTGACGTCATTATCTGGAGGCGAACTATCATTTTGCGAAGTTCGTTTGAGGGATTGTTAAGAGTATTGTTTTAGCACTCTTGCTTATTGTATGTGATTATTACAGTGCATTATTTAGTGTAATAATGATGCTTAGGTGTTGTGTGCCGAACTGCAAGGAAATTATGATCTGGACAATAAAATTCATGTGTTCAAGTTTCCGAAACTATAGGTTATGCGACAGAAATGATTGCATGCCATTCAAAGGGCAAGCTATAAAGTAATGAATTATTCTGTGGTAAGATTAATTACAACATATTTAACATCTTAATTCTTAGAAATGCAAGAATTTTGCAAATAGTAGTAAGTGAATACAAATTCTTATTATAGCATGTAAGCCTAACCTGCTGCCTTTAGAAAACCATTGCAGATTAATACTACTATTCACATGCCTGCAGTTATAAATAACAATAATGACTATTGTTAATAATAATAATAATAATAATAATAATAATAATAATAATAATAATAATTACAATGTTTAGAGCAATACAATTACCGGAAGGTAGTTAACCTCACCTCTTCTGTATTTAGTTCAGGAAGTCATTGGTAGTGTAATGCTAAAAAATCTTAGATGCAGTTGCAATTGACATTCAGTATCACTGAAGAATTCTAGATTAAAAGTAAACTATAACAATACCGAGCAGTAATTATACCTAACCTGTTCAGATTTATCAATTGAGTCTATTGGGGAGGTAATGCTACCATAACCTTAGCTCCACCTATATGACCTTACACATTTAGCAAGCCGTAAGGAAAGTAATTATACCTTAATCTTACTGTACTGTAAGAAATGATAAAATCTAACCTGTTAGATTTAGTAAGCTATTAGGGAAGTAATTTAAAAAAGCTAACATGTTAAATTTATCCAATCACTGAAGACATTAAGCTATTATAACCTTAGAAAGACCTGTAGGTGATGATAAAACCTAATCTGTTAGTTTTAGCAAGCCATAAGGGAAATAATTTTATAAAAAAAAAAAAAAAATAATAATAATAATAACAACATGTTGTACTTAGCAAATCACCAAGGCTATTAAGCTACCATAACCTTATAAAACCTGTAGATGGTGATAAAACCTAACCTGTTAGATTTAGCAAGCATTAGGGAATTAATTTTGCAAAAGAAAAAGACAATATGTTGTATTTAGCAAATCATTGAGGTTATTAAGCTATCTCAAAATCTTAGAAAACCATGTAGGTGATGATAAAGCTTAACCTGTTAAATTTAGTAAGCCATAAGGGAATTTATTTTACTTTAAGGGAACTGAGTAGATGATCAAATCTAGCAGTTTTTGTTTTTGGCATAAATAAATTCTATATTCTTTCCTAATTTATAAAATGTAAAGCTTTAATGTGTTTTGTTGCATTTAAGTTGTTAAAAAGAATATTTCATCTACCCAGCTATCTTTCAAATCCATTAGAGGCATGTCCTTGTCACTGAAAATCATATCTCTTTCGTGTGTGCTAATATTTCACTGCTCTAAATTTGTTTCTGTACCTAGCCAAAAATATATTGACTGTTAAGTGCAGCATTCTTTTTCCATTGTTTCTCCACATGGATCTACATTGAAGAAAGTTTCCTTGTTAACTAGATTAGAATTTTGAGCATAAAAGAATACATACATTCGTACTAAAAATCCACCAAATCCTCTTTCCAAACATTTTTTACTGTCCGTTACCCCACAGGAGGTAGTTTCATGTCCGTATAGTGTTTTATGTTTTTCTAAGGAATATAAATGAAGGATTTGGTATAAATACATAGTTGTAAGTATGCAGGAAAATTCACACATGCATTAAGCTTTATAGACATAGATTAATGATAAAAAATCACAAACAAAAGAGATATAAAGGTAAATAAATTCATTTTAATACGCTTTTTACGGCATGCATAATGCTTTTAAAGGTCATTTTGTATAGCCTTTCGCTTATTAAATTTATTGTTATTTTAAGTAAGAGATAAATGCAACCGTTATAAGCTTACATGAGATCTTCTTTAACTGCTTTCCTTGTTACTTTCCTTTTCCTTTTTTATTTATTTAATTTAACTAGCCCAAATCGCCGGCGTTGTTCATGGTTTGACGATGTATATCTACAGCATAGTTTTAAGTTGCACTTGCACCAATATAAGTATGCTATTATTGAACAAATATACCATCTTTAAATCTACCTTTAGAAAATATGCAGATCTATTTTGGTCTCTAATGTTCAATAAAATATGCTATTTATATTAAATAACATACTGTGTTGGAGAATGGGTAGAGAAATCCCTCTGAATGTAACATCGAATGAATATCTAATTCTAAGCAAGACAGTAACTAAGGGTTAATTCTGTTGAACGAGTATAAGTTGATACCTCGATTAACGTGAAGAACAAGTTCTTGCTTTAGTGTGTTGGAAAAAGGTGTAGAGAAATTCCTGTGAATGTAATATCAAACGGAATGTCGAATTGTAAGCCAGACAGTAACTAAGGTTTAACTCTGTTAGAATTTTGTAAATGGATATCTCAATTAATATGAAGAATAATCCTTATCATCATAGTCGTTAAAAAATGTGTAGAGAAAGGTTTGTGAATATAACATCAAACGGAATATGGAGTTTTAATCTAGAATAACTAAGGGTTAATCTGTTCGATTTGTGTGAATGGATATCTGGATTAACATGAAGAATAAACCCGTGTTGTCATAGAATGCTGGAGAATTGCAGAGAAAGTCATGTGAGTGAAATACAGAACGGAATATGAATTATAAACTAGACAACATTTTTCACCTTGTATCAAAATTATCTGTGCCAACATACATACATACATACATACATACATACATACATACATACATACATACATACATACATACATACATACATACATACATACATACATACATACATACATACATACATACATACATACATACATACATACATACATACATACATACATACATACATACATACATACATACATACATACATACATACATACATACATACATACATACATACATACATACATACATACATACATACATACATACATACATACATACATACATACATACATACACACATACACACACACACAGACAGACAGACAGACAGACAGACATACATACATACATACATACATACATACATACATACATACATACATACATACACACATACATACATACATACAGACATACATACAGACAGACATACAGACATACAGACATACATACCGACACACACACACATACACACAGACACAAAGACACACCGACACACCGACACACACACATACACACAGACACAAAGACACACCGACACACCGACACACCGACACACACACATACGCACATACATACATACATACATACATACATACATACATACATACATACATACATACATACATACATACATACATACATACACTGACTTCTACATATTAAGATGAGTAAAATATTATTTGTTCATGTGTTTTGCGCACACAAACCAGGATTTATGACTGACGGAGTGCATGTTAATGCTAAGCAAGCCATCGCCTCTTGTGCGTGATGTCACAGTGGTGTTGTGAGGTCTTATCTATCAAGGAGGTATTGAATGAATACGTTTTGTTGGTCTGCTGCGGGCTCTATACTTCTCTATGTTTGCTTCTCGTTTAGTAATCTCGTGCATGCTGTCTTCCAGTAATCTCAGCTTGCTAAGATGATTAGCAAAAGAGTTATTTTCGTCTTCTTTAAAACTCTTCTGTTGTATCTCCCTAGATCTGAAACATTAGAATTGTTGAAAATTAGTAAATGTTAATACTTTCTTGTAGCTCGATCACTGCAATGAAAGTAAGATCAGTTTCTCTCTTGATAGTACAGCAATATATTATATTCACATTGATGATTGAGTCGACGTATTCATATTCTTAATGTCATCATAATCGTGCACAGAATTGATATCGTGGGTAGGACATAGTTTCCAAGGGTCTGAGATACAAATGTCTACCTCGTCAACGTCAGTACTAGCAGAATCTATGAGTTCTGGTGGTAACGGATTTGTATCTCGAACTCTGGAAGGAAGAACGCAGATTATTAATTGTTTCAAAAAATAAATGTTTGATGTGCTGGCCACTTGTCTTATTCTTAGTTTATATTTACCTTTGTCTCATATGTCTTAACCGATACACGCTGCAGGTCAAGTTGCAGATGAAGTATGATGTTATTCTATAATGCTTCGCGGGTTTTGAACAAATCACCACACGAGTGCGTCCGTTACATAGTTCTGAATGATCTTCAATCTCATGTGCTGATCTAAACATATCCATTGCATCTATGATATCTGAATCATAAATCTCGTTGGTGTTCCGATCCCTAAATATATAAAAATGTATTGGAATTAGTCAACATTACGATACTCGAACACAGATGTAGTACTAATAATAGTAGAAAATCTTGAATGTGTTATACTTACAATATATCTTGCTCGAAGGCTGGGCAGTCATCGGTGCAGGGATTCCTTTAAGACATCTGATTATGGTATGCAGGATATGTGCATTTCATCGTATGCATTCGTCCATTGCACGGTTCTTTATAAAAGAATGTATAATGATGCGATAGTTCAGTACACTCTCTCCTGTAGTCATCCATACCATCAAGGGTTTTGATGTCTGTTTTCAAGAATGCTTTCACGGCGGTCATATCGAATAAGTAGCGCTATATTGCAGACCTCTTGCTTATATAGCTGTTCATATAAAAACAGGGTTTTCTGTGTATACTACAGGGAGGGAATGCATATATCTGCGTGTTTTTTGCTTGCAGGGTCCAAGTGAGGATGTTTTTTTCTAACAGAAGTCTCTGAAGGGAACGGGTAGGAGGTTATGTACAAAACGTATATATCATTGCCGACCACATTCTCCATCGTCTGAGACTGGTGGGGTCATGCTTCGATGTTGAAAGAGTATGTCTCAGTTTCCCTTGTCGTATATGTTAGCCAAGAGGTGAGCAGTCATGCGTAGTTTTATTCATAGCGATTGTGATAAGGCATTACTAAATATTCCATCTTTTTGGAAAAGTTTATTTATGCACAATCGTCAAATTATGTGATGAGTGCTCTAAGCTATATAGCTTATACTTCAGTGTTGAAATTAGAGAATACTGCTGGGTCAGTTGTAGGTTTTCTAAATGATTTCAAGCAATGTTATCTGTTGTTTTTGGTGTGGTAACCTATTTTTGAAAATTTTAATTTACACCTCAATCGTAAGGTCATGTGATGAATACTTCAAGTTATAGCTTATAATTCAATGCCGAAATTAAAGAATAATGCTGAGTGACGTTGTTGGATGTCTAAGTGCTTTCAAAGCATTGTTAACATTCGTCTTTGGTATAGGGCCTAGAATTTGCGTAAATAAAAGCATTTTATATAAGTCTTGTGATAATTATACGAATAATACTTTAATACATTTGCCGTATAATCCAAGTATGTAATTGGAATGTAGATGTAATTTCGTGAAGCATCTCTATCTCCCATTTTGCTATAGCGTTGAAAATGGAGGTGTTATTTGCATTAGTTAAAGTAAGCAGCGTAATTATAATTACATTTTCTTAAATTAATTAATCTCGAATCTACCACTCTTACTGGATAGGGGATAAAGAAGTAAGAAAAATCTTGTGGCGTTTTATTGTATCCTCAATTTTTAAGCGTTATTGCTATTTTAATTAGGATAATTGTATTTAAAATTTCAATCGCGAATCTTATACTTGTGCTGAGTAGGGGATGGTAAGGGAATAAGAAAAGTGTTATGGCGTTTTTTTTAAGCGTTATTACCATTACTATTAACATAAATGTAATTAACATTTGTTGAATTAACCAATCACGAATCTATCTTATGCTTGTGCTGGATAAGAGGTGATAAAGGAATAAGAAAAGTCCATCAGCGTTTTATTGTAGCTTCGATTCTCTAAGCGTTGTTGCTACTTTTATTAGCGTTATTGTAATTTAAGTTTCTTAAATTAACCAATCACAAATCTAATATTCACACTGGATAACGGGTGATAAAGGAATAAGATAAGTCTGCTAGCGCTTTATTGTAACTTCAATTCTCTAAGCGTTATTGTCATTTTAACTGGCGTAACTGTAATTTAAATTTCTTAAATGCACAACGAATCTTAAGCTTGTGCTGGATAAGAGCTGATAAAGGAGTAAGAGAGGTCGATTAGCGTTTTATTGTAACTTCGATTTTCTAAGCGTTATTGTCATTTTAATTAGCGTAATTGTAATTAAATTTCCTTAAATTAACCAATCGCGAGTCTAATATTCGTACTGGATAGGTGATTATAAAGGAATAAGCAAAGTCTTCTAGCTTTTTTTTTTTTTTTTTTTTTTTTTTTTTGTAGCCTCAATTCTTTAAGCGTTATTGCCTAATTAATTAGCGTAATTGTAATTAAAATTTCTTCAAGTAACCAATCGCTAATCTTATATTTGTGCTTCTAGGGTACGATAAAGCAATAACAAAAGTCTTATACTGTTTTATTGTAACCCCAATTCGTTAAGCATTATTTCCATTTTAATTAGCGTAATTGTTATTAAATTTTCTTGAATGTTGGATAGCGCGAATGAAGAAATGTTTATGAAAGATCCTTAGGAATGGAATAAGTTCGTTATAAGTCGTTTTTGTTCTGTGGTCAATATTAACATCGTAATTGAGGGGTTCATAACAAAAACATCTCTTGTCACATTCTATGCATTTTTCAGGAGAGCGAAGAAACGGTCTGGCTCTGTTAGTTTTCATTCAAAGGACTTAATTCTTTCCCCCAAATATTAAGGATATAACATAATCACTGTTCAGATTTTCTGCATTTATATCACCGTGCAACCGCATCAAAATAAATCGTAAACTTCGGTATCTCATGACAACATTTGTTTTTTATGGAAAGCATTTAAGGCTGGGAAATGAAAAAGGTTACATTTTATTGACAACATAATAATATTACAGCTGAACTATTGGCATTGATATGTTTCAGTCTTTGTGTTACATGAAAAAACTATGTCTTTATATGGCAAACGCTTTTTTCATTTTCATAGCTCTCTTCCAAGTAAGAATATCACAGTAAACATATTGGTCACACAATATTCAAACAGACACTGGAGTTAAGATGTCAAAAGGTCTTCTTCCCCACAGTTATAATCAGACTGCACCAGCTAAATCCCTGCTTCGTGCGTGTCTTCTCTAAGGGCAAGGTTATAATAAAACGTCTGGCTCTCTGGCTTCAAATAAGGAAAAAGGTTCCTTAAATCTTTCATTTTTTATGAACGGATGCGAATATCTCTGTAATTCGAAAGTCACCTTAGTGCGCATCCTTGTTTTATTACGAGCCACAACTGTTCTCCATGGATCTGAGTAAGTATCACGGATAAAAAGTAATGGGCTGGATGCCTGTATTTTGTACATTCGAACCTTCTTTAATTTTATGAGAGCGCTGGCAAAAATTTTGAAGCATGGTTGAACTATCTGTTTAACATTAAAAAGCATACCAGTTTGTTCAACTCTGATAAGGTTGAAAGGTGCAGGAGATCTCCGACAGGTTCTTATGATTTCATTCCATTCTTCTGGTGTCTCAGCTGTTGCTTTTCTTTTCTTTTTTTTTTTTCAATCAAAGAGAAATCTTGATCATTAGGCAGATAAGAATACCCACAAATGGGAAAAAGGTAGGTTATTTTTATGAACATATTGAGTGTGTGCAGCGATAAATACAGAAAATGCAACATCACAAAGTTGTTATTCTACCCTGTGCAACCATCGGATATGAGAATAAGTTCATTTTCTAAGCCTTGCTTGTTACATAAATAATGTAACAACAATGAAATTACATCATTTTGTCCTTTTCTGCCTATACTTTTGTGCAAGACATGGATTGTTGCATCATTGTTTCCAAGATCATGCACACCAAATATGTAGTACCGTAGTTGTCGAGAGTAAAATATGGTATTAATTGTAAGATGAAGTGGCAAATTTTGCATGTAATCAAACTTAATTATAGCAGCTGAACCCTCTCTAGCAGGTATTTTATATTTCCTCTTCATCTCATCAAATGCTTCTGCCCTTCACAAGTGCAGCTCCGTCTCTGTAGAAAGCCTATTCTTTTCTTTTTCATCTAAAACAGCTGCTAATTTTTGTTGATAAACATCACAAAATGAGATGTGTCTGAACGAGGGCATCCAAAGAATATGTTGAAAGAATCAAAGATTTTCCAGTAAGATTTATATGAAATGTTAATTTGAAATTCAGCTAGAAACATTTTGTGCAACTGCTTAACAGAGAGTGATGCTGGAAAATATCTCGAACAGAATAATGTGACTGCCTAGGCTGGAACATCTGTATATGATGTTCAACTAAAGATGCTAAAGGTTTAGGTACTGCATTTGGTCTGCTCTCATACCTACCTGCCTTATCTTAGGTGAACTTTGGTTGTTCAAAGTGATCTCTGAACAGAACACAATCGGCCTCTTGTGATTCTATGAATGCTTAAGAATGCATTACGACACACTGCGATTTCAATAGGTGCTGCATCTCCCTCCTTCACACGAAGTTTGTAGTAAAATGATACATTGTGCATATACCAGTTACCTAATTCTGAAGAATTATCATAGCAGTAGCTTTGCGTGATCTCCTTTGCTTGACAAGCTCCATACTTATTAGGTCTTGAATATCTTTGCTTGACAGGCTGTAAAAGCCGATTAAAATCTTATTTTGTTTTTCTTCATTTACTGCCTCAAAACATCTGTATCACTTGCATCTGAAATCAAGGTTAGGACCACTTTATATAACCATGACATAAACAGAACGATAATTACAACCAAAGTTGTATATAACAATAATAATGACTGGAAAAAGAACTATCCTCAGAGAAATACAACCTTCAAATTCAGTAGGTCTACTAGCCTGCAATCGTCACCAATATGTTCAGCTTCAACCTTCTTTCTAACATGATTTATGTGTTCCAGTCCCATAATCTTTGATTTCTTTCCTGTCTTTCCTTTTTGTCTTCTTTGACCACTCAGAACTACAAGTTTCACTGCTTGAATTATTATTCGAAGCCATTTTCTCGTCAGTGTACACTAAGCAACGGTTTCAGGATTACACAACAATAATAATGGTATATGGTCATGTTGGATCCCGCAAATAAGAATCCTACCAACAGGAACACAAAAATAGCCCTAGTCACTTGACAAAGGTTATTCTTGTGAGAAACAGTCATGACAGGGGCTGTTTTTGTAGAACCAGGTATTTCTCACTGTGTCATATCTCATGACATGGGCCGTTTTTTAAGGTATTCATACTATCAAGATGTGCATCTGGACCATGACCACCAGAATGCGCCATAATCGCAAAATTCATAAAATGTGACAAGGGCTGTTTTTCTTATGAACCCTTCAATTTATTGTTTAATTAGAGCAATTTAATCAAATGTTTTGTAATTGATTATATGCATTTGACATTAGCATATTTGGGAAGAGCTTTTAATTCTGGCCTGATAATATATAATTTTTATTGTTGTAACTTCAAAATTAAACGAGTTATTAAAAATTAGAGACTTCGAGGATATTTTTGTTATCAAATTGGCAATAAGAGATCGTCTCTGGTTTTGAAGCAAGTTTGATTGACAGACCAGCAAGAGAAACCTTTTAGATATGTGGCTTGGCAAAGAGGGAGAGGGCGGCGCTCTGGATGGCCTGTCGGTAGATGTTATCTCAATTGATACATCTTCATATCACGTGTTTACAAGGGGCGGCATCCTCTGTCCTGAATCTCTCATGTTATAACTCCTGGTATTGATATTCTGATTTTTTTTTTTTTTTTTTTTTGTCCAACATATTCTAGAAATTATGTCCTGGAAAGGCTATGGTACATCGTTTTAGCAAAATTGTGATTCATCCGGGAACCTTTTGTAATGTAGCTTTCTAAGAAACTCCAAAACTGCACATTAATCAGTTTCCAAAATGGATTGTTGGCACTCACTTAAGCTTACACAAGTCTTTAGAAAAATTCACTCAAACTTGATTGTAATCATTTTTTTATGTAAAGTTGACTTCCTGCTAGCCCGGTCCTTATGACCTGCTGTATTTATATGTTGCAGAAAGGTAAAACATGCACTTTATTCATTTTAACTTAAAATATGTATTTTTCCTCAAAGTATGCATTTATATGCAATAACAAATATTCATCAAATTGTCCGGAAAAGTGTGTCTAACAACATATATCATTTAAGCATACTTTTAATACCTATAAAAAGAAAGTGCATTTTGCATACAAATCGAGGCTCTATTCACCACAAAATTATAAATTTAAGTTGTACTCACTTTACATTTTGTAATTAAATTAAATTAAATTCATTGCAGTTAAATACACATTTTAATACCATGTTTTAATTCATTTTTATTGTCTTCACTTCCTAACAGTCAACACATTTAAGGCAACAGTTTCTGCAGATAATTCATATAGAAGCTTATTTTTCTGCTTCTTTTTAAGATGCGTATCCATTACACATTTCATTGTAAGTATAGATCTTTAAATTATATTGCATTGGTATGTAAAGTGCTCAAGCCAGATAGAACAAAATTTATGATCTTTCACTTCCAACACGGAATGAGATGCTAAGAACCATAGTAGTGAAAGTGTCTAATGTAACTCGAAATTTCATTTTTCTTGCATGGTCATGAGAAAAAAAAAATTGCTTATCACTTGTAACAATTACTAGTATTATAAAATTAAAACAAATGACGCATTCTTGACATCTGCATTTTTTGTGTTCTAAAAATGTGTATTGTGCAGTTTAGGAGCTCGTTAAAAGTCATACAGAATGGAAAATTGTGTATTATTCTTAGAAAATTTAAGATATGGCTTTATATTTCATGAGCATATCTTAAAACATTTGATACTTTAAAGAAAATCATTAAAGTCATTTAGTCTTTCATGATGGCGGGGATTCTATTGAAAAATTGAAATCTCAATATCGAATAATACACTGACTAAAACGATTGTCAAAACTTTTAAAAGCTGGTTGCCATGTGGCTAAAATTGTTTCTTTTTGTTGTAAGGAGTTGAGAAAATCCCATTTGAGAAAAGAGTAAATGTTTTAAAACTGAAACCAATAACATGGACTATCTAAAACTTGTCAACACCACTAAAAAATATGGAATTTTAATCAAAATCGTTAAAAAGCCATTTTTGAGAATATCAAACTTTCAAATGTTTTTCTATGGGGTGGGGAGATTTTCTTCAAAACATTGTTGCCCCTCCTTGGAAGATAGTAAACTTAAATACCAAGTTTGATATTTTATAGATTTCGTTACCACATACTTTTTTCTAAAAATGCTTTTCTTGTATACCTGAAACATGTATTTTGGTTGGAGTGGAATACTTTTTCTACCTATGCACTATGTGCTATACTGTAGTGTAAAGAAAGTATAAAGTAACAGACATGCCACATTTCCCACAAAAATCAACAAGAGTTGCAAAATTTCAAATGTGCTCCATCTTGCAGCATATTTTTTAAAATAATAGTATGGGATAGAAAAAAGCTATGCACCATTACTTTGGCTACTATGTAGAGTAGGCTGCTCCAACTTGATTCATCCTCAGCATGAGAACACATCAGCCACAAAACTTGGATCAGAGCTGGTAGCCAACATATCCTGTACAAAGGTCACACAACAGTTGTGATATCCTGCCACTTTATTTCCAACATGACATCGTATGTTGATCTACCCAAGTTACTCAATGTACATCAAAGTTACAACAGTCTGATATAGATAATATGCTACTTTTGCGTTGGTATGAGCTGAGCTTTTGAGTTTTATTTAGATTAAAACCAGCCGTCTAAAATAAGATTTAAGGAGGCTTATTATTTTTAAATATAAAGTTTCATTTACTGTTACACAACAGTCCCTCTACCTGCAATAAGTACTTATCATTAACTAATGATATGCATCTTCCAATATTATGCTTGGCTTACTTTCCCATTCATTTAAATTGTTAAAATCTACACCTATATGGTAATTTTTAAGTAATATGCTCTTTATTTTATGCACAGTGAAGATGATATATGGAGGAGCCATGGGCATTCACCAGATAATTACTAAATCAAAGATACATGTTGTTGGTATGGGAGAATTGCCTGAAAAGTTGTGGCATGGCACATTGAAAGAGATGCCTCAGTAATGAATTCAGTGTCTATCCATGTTAGCTTAACTGAAAAACACTCTATAGAAACAAATGCCTGCTAACCCTTTAAGGGGACTGCAAAGCCTGTCACATATAAGTGGTAAAGTAAAATGAATAAATCACTCAAATAAGTGCAATAACCCTTAAAAGTAGAGAAATTTAAATTCTACATTTTCAATATAAAATTGTTTAGCATTTTAGAGAAAAATTTTTGAAACAATGCACCTTTTTGGTTAAACAATTTGGAGTTTTTGCTAAATCTTACTTTCGACTAGGCATCTTGATTCCTTTAACATGAGAAACAGTTCCTTAAACCAGCGTTTTGGCTACCAAAATATAAATGGTATTCTCATCCATCTGATTGTAAGTTTGTATAAATAAGCAGCAAGGTTGTGTTTGTTATACTTATTTTCAAGTTAGTTGCATTATAATCCCAGTCTGGGTATGATGGAAAGCCTGTTGATAAGATTTAATGTTGCCTTAACACAAGGAGTTAACATACTTCACATAGTAGTTCTTGTACATTATGTAGCATATTTATAACTACAAAATATCCATAACCAAATGCTATTTTGCATAAAGCATGAACAGTATTTTGTTATAGAGCTCAACAATCAAATTCAAGGAAAATATTGGAATACAGAGCCAGAATGTCTGTTAAAATGCACAAGAAGCTATGAAATTTACATTATTAAAGAAAAATAACTGTTAGAAAGTAACTATTTTGCAACAAGCTTTATTCCAATTATTTTAACTGCATTATAATAAGGCAGAAGGGAAAGATAATAATACTTCTCGAATCATGATGACGAACAAATGCGATCTGACATTTGAAGCTTTTCCAGCATTGGTTCATAATAATCTCCAAGAGTAAATACTAAAATGTATTCTGCATTTAAAGTATTTGCACCTTTGCTTGTCATGTATTCAAAACAATTCAGTTTGGTCATTCTGTTTCAATAGAAAAACTGATATATTCTTTGATTACTTTTTAGACAAAAGGAATGGGCAAAAGTAGGAAACAGGTAGCCACATGATGTAAGCACCTCTCCATTTCACTGTTTCAAAAGATTATGACCAAAGTATGCAACTGCATTTTCCTTAGCCAATCCCATCATTGATTTTTGGTATTAATACTCCACAGTATTTGTAATACATAAAATGGAAGAGGAAATTGATATGCTACTGCTGCCAGAAAATAAAAACAATATTTGCTTCCACAAAAAATTTTCAAGTTATTTTTTAAAACAATAACTTTCAAAAGCTTCTTCTCTTTTTCTAGCTTTAATATTTCTGTCCTTTCTCTCAATTCTACAAGCATTGGCTATCGTCGAAAGTTGCAGATATCTTTCTCAATTGCCAAGGTATCCATTTTTTTCATATGTTCTTCCAGAGCATATTCTTGGAGTGATGTACCTAGGACTTAGTCCACCTTGGATATCCTAAAAATACGAAGAAAAAAAAACAACGAAAAAGTACATATTAATTTTTGTATATAAAATTAATCTGGTTACTATGAATTGGCAGCACTAATTCCCTCCAGCCTTTTTAAAATGGTTGAAAAATAAGTCTTAGCAGTAAGCATGCTTCAAGCTTCCTGTGTGTGCTACAAACATCTTTGTATAATAAAGGTAACACTTTGTAATCACCTTAGTAATGCTGGGAGAGCATTTAAGTCTTATAACTGATTAGAAGTGCTCAAAACAATACAATTTTCTGCCTGAATCTTAATTTGTATACAGTGAAGCCTACAGTATAACATATAGGAAATACATTTGATGAGAATTTGGGAAGAGATAACTGAAATTAATCGATCATCCAGTTTAATAATGTCAACTGCACAATGTCATCTAGTGGGGTTTAATTTAGTAAATGCATTGAGAAAACTCTCTGCTGTAGTGTTCAGAAGTGGCCAGAGCGGCCCAGGTAAAAAATGCTGGTCGCTAATAGATATGGCTTCAATCCTTGTGTTCCTCAGTTTTTGACATGTGATTTTTCCCTGTCCAAAATTGGGCTGACATACTTTTGCAATATTCAACATGCCCTGTTTTGGAAGGAGCATGTGTATATATTTATTCCTAAGCATGAAATTATACTTGAAATGGTACTCACTTTTTAGCCTGCTTGTTGTTTCTTCAAAAGTTGTGATGACACCGGTGCTGAAGCCTCAAATATCACCTCTACAAGGCCTTCCTGAAATTTCTACATGCCATAATATCAAATGTTGATTTTTAAAATTTACTAAGTATTGAGTATATTTATTTGTTCAAATACCAATTCAATTATATTTGACAGTGAACAATGACTCACAATGTTTTATTGTCTGAATGGAATTATCAAAAGAGACCTGAAGCCTTAAGCCTTAAGAATGGGATAATTCCAAATAACTGTGAACTTTCAGTTTTGAAGTTCACTCCATAATGATTTAAGAACAAGAATCAGAAAAAGCTGCAACACGTTTGAAAACCTGTGGACTTTTTATTTACAATTAATTGAATGAAAAAGGGAAAGTATGTGGAAGATACAATAAAGTTGATTGTACATATTCGCTTACTGTATATTTGTATTCACTTTTATGCATTTGGAACCAATATATAGGGAAAAGGGACCTTAGAGCATTCCTTCCAATATTTACTTCATAGAGGTATTACAAACAAAAAAGTATAACATCATTTGGTTCTGTGACCATCCTGTTTTTAAAATAAAAGTAGTTTCCATGAGAATATATGAACATGATACACAAACAAAAGTGAAACCTGCTTACATGATGTTGCTTGAAAGTGAGAGTGTCACTCCTGCTGTCATCTAGTTTTTGTTTGATGTTGCAAGTTGCCAGCATGCTCCTGAAAACTTAAAACATCTCTTCAGAAAATGGTCATAAAAGAAAGTGAAGGATATAAAATGTGTTCCAAATTATAAGATTTGCAACTGGTTTAAATTAATGTAATGACTATCGTTAACTGCCGTGGTTCCATAATGGGCATGGAAGACTGCTTAGTTTTGCTCAGGGGCCTCTTTATCGGGCTTGAGGTTCTTTTAAGTGCTGTAAATCTAGGACATTGGTCGTTTCCTTAGTGCGGTGGTAGCACAGCTGCTTGCCACATGGCAAACCTGGGTTCGATTCCCGGTATCGGCGAGGGGATTTTCCCCCCACTGGGAGACCAGGTCTGGGATGCACTCAAGACTCGTAAGGTCCCTGGAGGGGGGGCCAACTGAGGAGCTACTTGATGGAGCAGTAGCGGCTCCAGGTCACGAGGACCGCATTAACCGTCCGGAGCGGTGTGGGAGAGAGCTGTTCGAGGCGCTGACCACGTCTCACCCTCCAATACTGCACCCCATCCATGACGTCGTCATGGATCGAGATGGGGGACGCAGCGGTCGGGCGGTAGGCCAAGATTCCTTGTGAGCTGTCGTGCCATGAAATTGTTAAATCCAGGACATGGGACCAATGGCTTTACTTCGCTTCCCAAGGAAGCCATGATAAGGAAATTCAATAAAATCCATCACTTTCTGCCAGGTTTGAACCCTCGACCTTGGGAACCAGAGACTAGCATATTTCCCCTTGAACACGGAGAACAACTGCATCTGGTAGAATATCACGTGTACTTTGTCTAGCAAGTTTTAACATCACGTATGTGTGCTAATCTCAGGTTACAGCTAGGAATCTATTCCCTACATAATAGCATGACAGTCAAGTTGGGTATTCTAGATATTAACTGGTATTTGTTTATACTCTTGAGTGTTGGATAACTAGCTTACATTACATAAAATAATTTTGGAACAGTTACTTCTCATTCTGAAGGAAGTAGTGAAATCCAAGTTAAGTAGCTCCTTTTCCTTTCCATTTTGGTGGCTACAATTTGAGACCGTTAGTTAGCTTCTCTATAATAACTTTTGTCATTTGTATTACTTGTTTTTCAGTTTATATTAGAGAGTGCCAATACATTAAGAGTGTAAAAATCAGCTTTTAGTAAGAGCAGTTGAGAGTTGTTTACGCCAAACTTGGAAAGTGGAGTGAGAGACTTTCATTGTTAGCAGATGCTCTTTTGTCCGGGCACGTACGAGTTACGTGTGACGGTAAAGTCCCTTTTAGTTTGGAGAGGAGTATTTTTCCATTGTGTAAAACACATGTCACGTGGGTATCATGTTGCATCCTGGGAAAAAAAATAATGTATTTTGGGTAATATCGACTCCATTTTCGTGGCCTTTCTGACCCGTATCGTATACCGGCATATACTGACCCATTTCGAGCACTGTATATAATGAATGGAGCTGTATATGCTGAACATGTATAAGCCTTAAAATGTATAATTGCGATAACGAAGTTAAAGAAGCGTGGAAGCTAGAACCGGCGGCGGCTCATGCTCAATGTGGTTGGACAAGTAGCCCAGCTGTGAAGACGTAAAGGTGTAAACATGCTGATGCCTGGTGCTGACGAGCGTGAATCCCCGGTCACAAATGCCATGCCAATATATAGGTAGTATTTCGTTTCTCGAAACGATTCTCTCACATTGTATGGATGTATATGGATGCCACGCATTAATGCTTGGTATTCTGCAGAACATAATCAACTAAATATATCTCGTTAACTGTTAATTTCCAGACTCATGTTTACTGGATTATTTTTCTTCAGTTCATTCTCTCTTCCTATTCCCAAAAATATATCATCACCTTTTAAACACTCTGTATATTTCATGAGTTTTAATATTTAGAAACATACACCGCCTTGGATGATAAGCATTAGCTTGAAAGTGTGCATGGCATACTCTTTATTAGGTACAAAGAATTGCAATAACAGATTAAACTGCTACGCTCCTCTAAACTCGTGGGAAATAAAATGGAGTGCAACGAAATAAGTCACGACTCACAAGTAGGAAATAACTCCAAAATTAGTTCTGGAACATATCACGCTGCGCTGCGAGAGACATGGGAACAGGAACTTGGTTGTCCTTGTATCTTCTGTTGGTGGTCTGGCTTCTGCAGGTGCTATGTAGGTAAAGATGTGCACGCCATCCCTAACCAGATGGCTAAGGCTCCCTCATGAAGCAATCGCTCTGTCGCTATGGGGTACACATGTAGCTACGCAATGATCAAGGCACCAATTTTGAGTCCAACTTCGTGAGGAAAACACTGGAGCCACTCGGAGTGCACAAGACCCGCACTACTCCTCTCACATACAGTCAGACGGCATGGTTGTGTGGAACATTAAGATCATAGAGTAAGGTTGTGACCAATCACCAAAGAGACTGGGATTTGAGGGCGCTGCTTTCCTTGCTGCCCTACCGCACTTTAACCCATGACACCACTGGATTGACACCGGCAGTTGTGGTCGTTGGTAGAGAGCTGCGACTACCATGCGATGTTCGGGAGTCCTCCTGAAGCAGAATAGGCAGCAGTCGACTACGTGGAGCATCTCATATATTCGCATCCAGATAGCAAGCGATAGGATGAAAACCCCTTACGACTGACAGGCCAACAGCCAAGGTTTCCAACAAGGTGATTTGGTGTGACTGTGTCACCCGACGCAGACCAAAGAATGCTACCCAAGCTTTAACAGCCCTGCCAAAAACTGCCCCTTGTAGATGAAGAGGAAACATGATGTCGTCTACCGCATAAGGAGGCTACCACAAGTGAAGAAAGGTATAGTACATTTGGATCGTCTAGCCCGCTATGATGGCGCTGGTGGGGGCGACTAGCCTTGAGAAGGGAGTAGTGTACAACGCCGTCCGCGCCTGCGACTTTTCTCATGCGGCATTATGGCTGGTACGTTAGACATCGCAGTTCGATGGTAAACAACGGCGCGACGCAACAGTATCCTTCGGAACGTGAAAACATACCGCAACATCACGATTCTTCTGATATTCGAGATGTTTTCCTAAGCTTCCGTCTCTACTACCAAGTTTCCTGAAATGTTGTGAGGTCATTTTCTCGCTATAAAATCAGGAAGAAGTGCATTGTAGGGTGGTGCGGTGAATAGTACCGATTCATGCTGACTTCAAGTTATGGTTGAACCGATCTGCGTGTGAACCAAACAAAATTACGAAACTTCCGCGATGAAAACTGCGTGGCGTTATCGGTGACCACAAATCGATGTGCACCAAAAGCAGATAAAGTTGGGGATATGACACAATAGTAATTAACCACACATATTTCGAAAAGGCATCTATTTCTACATATATATATATATATATATATATATATATATATATATATATATAACTCCATGGCACGACAGCTCATGGGGAACCTTGGCCTACCGCCCGGCCGCTGCGTCCCCCATCTCGGTCCACTACAGACGTCATGGATGGGGTGCAGTATTGGAGGGTGAGACGTGCTCAGCACCTCGAGTCCCCCCGGCCGGTTAATGCGGTCCTCATGACCTGGAGCCGCTACTTCTCCATCAAGTAGCTCCTCAATTGGTCCCCCAGGGACCTTACGAGGCTGAGTGCACCCCGGGCCAGGTCTCCCAGCGGGGGAAAAATCCCCACGCCGGTACTGGGGATCGAACCCAGGTCTCCCGCTTGGTAAGCAGCAGCGCTACCACCGCGCTAAGGAGACGACCATATATATATGTACAGATTTTCCATGGATATTAACACGATTTCCGAAGCTAATCTGCTCCAAATAGTACACTGTACTGGTTCCGCCATAGTAAAATTCTTCTCGTATCTTGTGTTTAGTCTTAGCGATGCCCAAATGTCCACCCAAAGTTGAGGCGTGAAAGTATTCGTAAACCACTGGGACCAAAGCTTCAGGAAAACAGCATTATCTTTTCCATCAAATGTAGCGCGCGTTATAAGCAAACTGCCTTTGAGACGGTAAGAGGGAAGATCAGTTCCTGACTCCGGCTGTTAGATAATATCAGCTAGCCTAGCATCTTTTCGCTGATGTTCGGTAATACTTGTAAAAAGTTTGGGAAAAATAGTACATACATTAATTTCAACTGACGTCTCTTCCGGAGAAACAATCGCCTTCGGTTCTGAGAATACTCAGGTAAGAGCATCCGCAACAAAATTATCGGAACCTCCGATATGCACAGAGCTGAACTTAAATGCCAAAATGCGGATACCCCAACGTGCTAAACGACCAGTAGATCGAAGAGTAGCGAGTGACCACGTTAGGGCCTGGTTATCGCATTCTAGAGGGAACTCTACATGCTCTAGATACTGTTTGTATTTTTCCAAGCCAAACTAAACCGCTAATGTTTCCGCTCGTATACTGAATATTTCTTCTCTACCTGGCTTAGGGTACCTGAGTCATAATAAACAGGTCGTCGACCATTGGGGAAATCCTGGAGGAAGGTCCCTGCTATGGCTCCTTTGGAGACATCTGATTGAAGTACAAAACGTATTTTAAAATCTGGAACTGCAAGCACTGACGGGTTAGAAATAGCCCTTCTCAGGTCCTCAAAAGCATGCTGCTGGGTTCCGCCTTTGTAGCAAAATTGGGGACGAATTTACTAAAGAAGTTTACCATACTAATGAATCCTGCCAATGCCTTCAAATTTTTAGACGGGGGATAATCCCTAATGGATTTCGTACGGTCCGGATCATTGGAGATACCGGCCGGAGAAACAATGTGCCCAAGAATGAAATTTGAGAAGTAGCGAAGTTACACTTCGGCTTCTTTAATTAATCGTGTAAACACTTCTCAGAGATGCTAAAAATGAGACTCAATATATGGCAAATAATTAATCTCGTCGTCAAGATAGTGGTAAAGATACTTAAATTAGATATCTGAAAATAGGTTATATAGTTAGCGAGAAAGGACTTCAGCTCCGGTGGCTAAACCAAAGGGTGCAACTTCAAATTCGTATAAACGCCAAGGGGTGGCAAAGCAATCTCCAGACATAAACACGCGATAGCTGACTCAGCCTTCTACAGCTGTTCTCTCTCTCTCTCTCTCTCTCTCTCTCTCTCTCTCTCTCTCTCTCTCTCTCTCTCTCTCTCTCTCTCTCTATCTCTCTCTCTCTCTCTCTCTCTCTCTCAGTACTTTGGGTGATTTCACCCAACAACTCACATTTATGAAAAATGAAGAACAGGCTAAATTTGCAATAAAGAATGAACAGGGTAATAGCAGACAATTTTTATATGTGTTGCGCCCTAACTATAATGATCAAAATAGGATCCAGTATACATTTTATAACAATAATTTATTTAATTAATAAACTATGAAAACTTTAACAATAACAATACATAATAAAATAATAATGTGCGTATTTAAGTTACATTCCAATTCAACTCGAAATGAGATTACAGAGTTCCCCATAATTCAACTTTTTAACAAAGATGAAAATCAGTGAAATGTACAATAGAACGTCGTAATGTGGCACATTATTTCACGTAACTGGCAACGAAATAAACAAATGAGAAGTCATTTAACCTTTTCACAAAGCCCAAATTAATTTAAATATTCCTTTTAGCAAGCAATCATGTCCACGTAACACAAAGGAGACCAGTTTAGCCCTTAAAATAGAGAGTTAACGGCGAATCACGTCATTTGAAAACACTTACCGCTCCACTCTGAGAAGGCCTGTGTGTGTAAAGCACCCCAAACTGAGACTGGCACACAGACGTCTTTCACCTCTTTAGCCCCGAAAAAGCAACGCAAAAGCAACTCACGTGGCAAAAGCCGAACTACATAACAAATGCTTCTATATGTAGAGTGGAGCGTAAGAACAGTGTTGTGTCATTATATTGTACTAGAATGGTACAGTATTTATGCAGATCTGAACTTCCAACTCCCGCAACATTTTAAATCGAAGCTCAGAGTACAAACATGGCGCCAAATAATGCCACTTTAGTTCGAATATTCAAGCCCATGGCGGTTGGATCAGTGGCGAGCTAACCTTTAAAACATTATCTTATAGCAAATAATAATTTAAAACCCTTAGCCCATAGGTTCCGTATCTCCAGCTATTTATCTTGGACCCTTCTACAATCCTGCCAGTTTGTGCGGTAGAATTCTTGGACTCCTATATATGAAGTGTATTGGAAAGTGTGTTTGAAGCGAATTTAAATTTATTTGTAATGTATTGCCATGGTTGTGACTAACGATTCATATCAAAAGCGTTGTATCAAATAAATAAATAAATAAATAAATTGAGCTAACAGTTAGTAATGAACAAAAATTCCAAATAAACTCACTGATATATTATTAGACTTAACTTTTCAAATGCTAACATATTTTTAACATTGTTGGAAATTAGATGCATGAGATGTCATACTTATCTTCAGCCTTTACTTCTGACGCGTTAAGCGGCAGTGAATTTTTTACTACAGTCTGTGAAAAAATCGATTTTTTTATTACAAATAGATTTTGGAACCTTTGGGTTTCTATAGGGAATCAGCATTTAGAAGTCGTCTCCATTTTTTTGGGCTCTACATTCATTTAAAAATCACACAATATATATGTTTCCTAGTATACTATTTCATTTAACAACCTTTCTCAAAACTACAGTTTCAGACTTTTAAAATGTTCCACACCTTCTATTTCTTGTGTCCCTAGATGTGTATTACAATATTTCCAAGGACAATATTATAATTATAGTAATTATAAATATGTTTATGAAATTGATTAATTTTAGAGATTAGAATTTTTAGCCCTTCAAAAAAATTATAATAATTGAGCCATCAACGTTATTGAAATATCCCCGTTTATGTTTTTGCGTGTGGCTTAAAGCTCCGATTCAGAAAATCCTAAACAATTGTCTTAAACTTTGAGGTCACGGAACATTTTGTATATTTACATAATTGCATTATGAAATAATTTTACCTTGAAAATTATTCATGGATTTTAAATGAAATTTGGGATTCATTTTAATAGACCAATAATGCAATCACAGTAAAAATGTTCAGAAAAATCTATACACAATATAGAAGTTTAAAATTTCACTCGCAGTGTCCCTTAAAGAATTTTGCCAACAAATTTTGCGACGATAACCTTCATGACATTTCTTACCCATAACATCTCTCTGTATTAATGCATGCTTTCTTCGCTGCGATAGAGACTGTTAATGGGATATATCATGACTGGTAATGGATATGGTATGAAGCTGTTTATATTTATTTATTCTCAGAGGAACAACCTTCACTGCTAGCAAATCCAATTGCTACCCTTATAAGCACATTCCTCTCTCCTCTTTGTTTTAGTTGTGTTTAATGCATGTTCTTCCTTCAAACTGCAAGTTAGGCTATAAACGCTGATGAATATGAAGTGAAATGCTAATTTGGAAATTAAATGTAAGAAGTAAACGTTCCAGGCTTAATTTAGGGCACACCCTGGCATTTACCACTTATGACGACCGAGGAAACCTCGAAAAAACCTTCAGTCAAAGACGACGCGTTGTCCGTGCAAATAGACGAGAGCATTGTAAACATGATGTGCAGAGGGATGACGTGAATGCTGCAGTCGGCCGGCAGCCGATATCTTCGTGCGTTTACCTACTGCATGGCTATCGCCTGAATACCCCGCCTCTTCCCCCACTCCTTAAACTGCGCTACTTGACTGCTCTCGTCTGTTTGCGTGCATAATACTTGGCGAGATTGGAACCGCAGATCTCTCGTTGATGAGAGATGCTCCTTCATTTGCAGTATGATTCAAACAGATATTATATAATTCATTATATTGGCATGTGTAGCGTGATATTCCTTACCCAGTATTGTGTTTAATATAAATATAACTCTACCAATAAATTGTTTGGCAATTCATTGTTATTAATTTATATGTAAATGATAGAAACAGCAGTGGTGGATGGCTGGTCAGCACCTGACTGCTATACGAGTGGCCCAGGTTTTATTCCCGGCTAGGATGGGCATTTTTCTGTAGTCAAGGTTATTTCCTATCCGCCCTAGAGCCTTAAAGTATGGATGAGGGTGTGGATGTGTGATCTAATGTATAAAATCCCAAAACCAGATCATAGAATGACTTATTAATAGAATGACTTCCACTCTTAAACAGTTAGTAACTGACCGTGCAATATGCAGCGCGTTTGTGGACAGCCCTTCATGTACCAGGAGGTCCAACTTCGCCGTATTTGACGTGTGTAGATATGCCTTCGTCCGTTAAAAGAGTTGCAGAACCCAGCGGAGTTATTTCAAGTTAAAATCCATCAGTGCTGGCGAGAACGCCTTTCGTTTTACCCCTCGCTATGACCGCGACTCACTCATCTCCGCTGATAAGCAAGATGGCTAAAGTGAAGATCGCTCTCAAAAGTTCTCCACCAGCGGGTTTTAACTTGAAATAGCTTCGCGGAGTTGTGCAACTCTTTTAACGCATGGAAGGACATCTGCACACATCAAATACGGGTTAGTTGGGCAACGTGGTAAGAAGTGAGTATTCATGATAGAATGCACTAATTGCAACCTAATGTTACAGATTATTCACTCCCATGAAGATCACTTTACAAATAAAGGTAAGTGTTAATGAAATAAACCCCTATTATGTTATATTACGTTATGTTATATTATCTCACTACTATCATTTTACAGGTGCTGTAAATACATTGACATGAAAGCTATCCTACACTGCGAATGAAATTTTGCCCACAATTGGTAAAATAAATAAAATCAAAAATTGCTTTTTTATTACAAATTGTTGTTGAAAACTTTTGGCATCTGTAGAAAATCAACATTTTACTGCTCTACAGCCATTTAAAGATCATAGAATGCACCTGTTTTCTTGCATTCTATTTCACCAAAGATCATTTTTCTCAAAACCACATTTTCACACCTTCAAAATGTTCGCCGCGTCTCAGTTTATGTTTACATACAACTAAAATGTCTTAGGGGTGCAGAATTGGCCATTGTAGCATTACAAAGGGGAAATTATCCTAACACCAACAGTAATTTTTAAAAAAATATATTTGTATAAAAAAGTGATTAACTTTAGAGATAAACATTTCCATCTTTTAAAACAAATTATACCAATTCATTAACTAAAGTCATTGAAGTATCCCTCTTTAGAGCTGTGTGTGGTTCAAAGCTTAAATTCAGAATATATCAACCAATTTTCTCAAATTTTGAGGTACATTGGATATTTTGATTATGCAACATATTTACTTAATAGCATTTTGAGATAGCTTATATTTTCCAAAGTATTTATCTAACTTAAATCACATGCAGTATTCATATTAACATAATACTATAATCACAGTGAAGCTTTCAGAAAAGTATGTACACAAATATAGACTTATAAGCTTCACTACCAGTGTCCCTCCACATTAATAAATATTATTGTACATATCGAAATTTGAAAGCAAAATCATAATTTGTAAAATTAAATCACTAAAACGTTTGAAACTTTGAATGAGATTTGATGTGTTCAGTTACAGAATCTGGACTCGAAACAGGATCTCTTTGATCTGTCTGGTTATTATTTGTAGTCCAATATATTCATTTTAAACAAACGATAGCATTTAACCTTTCAGGATATTTCAGTATATGCATATATATAATTTAACACGCAATAGGACGCTTAGACTTTCCTTAAGGTATATTAAATTGACTGATTATCATAAAAAAATAAATAAGTACCTCAGATAAGTAGCTGAATTTCTCAAGGTGTCTTAAAATACTATACTCTTATAATAAACATTCATTCCTCAAAATGAAATTTAGGATATTTTTAATATAATGCCAATAATTGTATTGAAAACTAGTGCGTTTGAAGTTTAAAAACTGTACATCATATATAAAATCTTTTAAAATAAAGGAAGGCTTATTTTGCTACAAACGCATGGTTAAGAATTCAGCATTTTGTATGAATTAATTTACATGGCAAGGTTCCTCAAAAACGCAGGTTGGAAATACGATTTGATTAGGTGGACTACAGTGGAAACGCCAACACTTCGATTTGTAGCAATAGCGCTGTCTCTTTCCTTACACTTGTAGTGCTAGCTGCGCACGTCTCCTCCTTCCCGCTGTTCTTCCTCACTGCAAATTGTCCCGACCCGAGTCGAGTTGGACCGGCGTACGGTGCAGAGAACTTCACACTTCGATTTGAACTGGTGTCGTTTTATGCGGTTTAGATTCAATTAAATATGTTTGTTTGGGTTGTAGGAAAATTTTGTTGAATTAATGTAATATTAATAAGAAGTGTTAATTTTATTATGAATTTAATGAAAAACTTATGTTTACAGGAATATTAATTTTAACATTAACTATTTTAAGAGGACCTGTTCTATGATAATGCAGCATTTATATAGAAAATTGCAGAGATTTGGAAACTGCTCTAAAATGTAAAATTTACAGAAAAAGTTCAGTTGTGCTTTA
Source organism: Hymenopus coronatus (assembly GCA_030762935.1). Taxonomy (NCBI): domain Eukaryota; kingdom Metazoa; phylum Arthropoda; class Insecta; order Mantodea; family Hymenopodidae; genus Hymenopus; species Hymenopus coronatus. Next base: position 255,835,081 of record CM060900.1, on the reverse strand, counting down.
AATATGGCGTCACCAACTAGCTTGATTTTGTGCTAGACCAATCAACCTTACTGCGTATGTTGCAGTGGATAAACACTGATATCAGTTAGAGACGGGAATTTGTTAGCATTGGGGGTCTCTGATACCTTGCAGAGTGTATACTATGTCAGTTTATAATATCGGCAGTAGAAAGCAATCCAACACGCAGGCCACCGACTCCTCCCTGTCTGGGAGGAATCCTTATTTATAGAAAGTTATTTTTATAGTGTGTAACGCCCGCTTTACCACAAATGGCACCGCAGACGATGACACTGGTGATACATGGCATGAAGATGGAATACCGGCGGAATGCGATGGCGGGGGACACCGGAGAACCCGGAGAAATACCACCCCTGCGCCGTTTTATCCACCACAAATCGCACATGAGGTCGCTTGGGATTGAAACCGGGCCGCTTATATAATGTGGCGTATATGGATTGCGTTTCAGCTATTTTTAAGAAATCATTTACTTACCAAGATGCCTGTTCATATTCACTGTTATAAATATGAAACTTCTTTTGGATTTGTGTTAGACACCAATCAAGAGACGGTTTGCAGTCACTGCTATTGACATGAAACTTTTTACAATTCTTATATATACCAATTATTTGTCATTAGGCCTCTTCATACTTACTGCTACGAAGGTGATTTTTTTTTTTTTTATTGTGTTAGATACCAATTAATGTTCAAGTAGCCTATTCATATTCGCTACTTTAAATGTGAAAGTTGTTTGTTACAAATTATTTATCATACTCTTAGCGTCACAATGGGTTTGCTTTACCACATTAATACGGTAATTGCCATTATATTGTTTATGTTACGACTGCCATACCTATGAATATCTATATGCCATGTTCACATAGAAATATCAGAATTAATGTAAGAGATTTACAATCGAGTATTGTTATTATTATCAATAATAATAATAATAATAATAATAATAATAATACTGTTGTTATTGTTGTGCCAATCATGAGTCTATAATAGTATATTTACCAATGGACGTTAGGCTATGTACTTCAAACTCAAACTGATGCATACTGCCACTGATCTGAACGAATTCAGCAAATTAGGTCACACACTGCACAGCATGTAAATCATTACTAGCAACTATAAGGTTACTCTCCCCCCTCTCTCTCCCTCTCACTCTCTCTCTCTCTCTCTCTCTCAGCTTTACTCAAAGAGCAAATAGCGGTTGACACCTGCTTTAAATCTTCTCTAGCTCTAATGTTTATTAAGTTGTCGATGTTCTAAAAATATAGGTGAGCCTGACATTTCCAAATATCTACCCAGTGGTATTTTCAACAATATTTGAATATATAGTAGCTACAGTAAAATCCGGGCTTGTGGGCCGTGGTCTACTAGGCTTCCTGCTTCTTCTTCCCAGACATTTCGTCTGCGACTACGGCAGACATTTTCGATGGCAGCGGCGAGGTCGAAGTACTCTACTGGACGTTTCAACTGTGACTGTGTTCTCTGAGCCTATTGCCATGTCCGCGAATAGCATGAGTGATGCTGACGTGTCTCTGGTTATCTCTGTTATGATGTTGAATACTATTGTACTTGTTGGGTCGCCTTGTAGTACTCCATTTGTTTGAGTAATTATTTTGGATATAGCTGTACCATCAGATATTTGAATGTGATTATACATTACGATGTATGAGAGCATGATTGTGAGTGGGTGATTGTCTCCTATTATATAATCGTGTTCTGGGCTCGTGAGCCCCGCAGGATGAGGTGTGGGAACAGCTGAAAGCGATATCTGGTTACCTGACGAGCTGTTATGCAGTATTCCTGCAGATATGTTATTAATCTAATGTAGCCTACTTTGCAGAAGTAGTTCAATGCTGTAAGAAGTTACATGTAAGGTAGTGCATTTAGAAGGGCGTGAAATTATAAATAGCGTTATAGATAAATGTGATAAAGCAGTTCTGAATAAACAGTATTTATGTCCAGTGTCACATGCGACACAACGGGCTGCATATTATACTGATATTTCAATGTAAATGACAAAGAGAATTCGTAAGGAGAAGAAAGAGCTGTGGTCATGAGAGGGATCTAGTGTATTGAGCATTCCTGGAAAAAGAAGAAAAACTAGGCCAGAATATACTGTTGACAATCGATGACTTTGATGCTGCCGTTATAAGAAGAATAATACATGGTTTTTATGTTCAGGAGAAACGTGTACCGACAGCCAGGAAATTACTGCCCATTGTGAAAGAGAGAATACATTTTTCTTATGGGATACTTGTTAAGGCTAATTTTGACAAAATAAAAATTGTCGAAAAATGACACGTATACGGTAGAGTGGGTAAGGATTTTCTTAAAATTTTTGTGTCGCATCTTGGAAGACACTAAGCTTAAATAGGTACCAACTTTGGTATTTAACGAGCTTTTCATTTTTGAAATAACCCAGCGACACACACACACACACACATGCATGCAGACACAGACACACACCTCTTCCTGTTTTTCAGAAAATGAAACAGTGTGATCAGAATTGTACACGGAATTGGCACGGCTACTACTATATTAAGGTAGGCTGCATGTTAGGTATTCTTCAACGCGTTTATATTTGCGTGTGCCACCTTATCTGTACTCGTGTGTGTGTGTGTGTGTGTTTTGCGTACTCATTCCTTTCAGGGTTCACGAGTTGGGAACACAACTATATGGGTGAGTTTTCGAATGAGTGTCTCTCTGTTGATGCGATCAAAGGCTTTGCAGTAGTCTTCGAAGACCACAAAACATTTCTTTCCCGTGTGTCTAAGCGTGTCCTGCGTTTCATTTATAACCTAGTTTACGGCCTGCAATGTGCTTTTCCCCTTTCTGAAGCCATCTTGGTTTTCTGGTGTTTGGGAGTCTGTTAAAGATATAAGTCCATTCGTTGGGATTTTCATGAAGATCTTGAAGGTGGTGTTTTCAAGCACTATGCCCCGTTATGAGTAGGAGTTTCAATTTTGCCTTTGCCTTTGTATATAATCTTTATTGTTGATGCCCGCCATTGCTCTTGAGTTTGTCCTGCATTCGGGCATTTATTGAAGAGTTATGTCCAATAAACTTGTAATTCATGCATCCATGCTCTGAGATACTTTGAGATGCTTTGTATAGAAGCTGTCTGGTCCGGAGCCTTGCCGTTTTTTTTTTGTTGTTTTTTTTTTTTTTTTTTTTTTTTTTTTGCTCTCTTCTTTGTTTTGTTTATTTCGTTTTTTGTGCTGGGGGAGTGCTTTTCTGTTGTTATTGTTTGCGGAGGTATGAGTGAAATTGTCTGATTTTGGTTGTTGAGGATGTTGTTAAAGTGTTTTCCCATGTTTCCATTAATATACACCTCATTGGGGGCTTTTATGTCCTGAGAGCTATGAATGGGTCTTTTCGTGCGTTTTCTGCACGTTTTCTGGCTTCTTCATCTTCTTCTTCTATTTCTCCTGTGCATTTCTCTTCTTTGCCTTGATTAGCGTTTTGTTGTCCTCCGATGTGGGCGTATGCGCCAGGTCATCCTGTTGTGACGAAGCTTTTGCTCGGTGTAATGCAAGTAGAGTTTTCTTTTGCTCGTTGTAACAATCCTTGTCGAACCATGGTCGTGATTTTCTTTCTTTCAGTTGTGTTTGACAGGATTGTTGGGTTTTCGTCTATTTTTCCGTTGCATTAGTTAGTTCTTGTTGTATTAGGTGTATTGCTTTGTTTATTTTTCTTATGTTGTCGTTCAACCTCTCTATGTCTTCTTTCCTAGATATTTTCTTTACCGGAGGTGTGAGTGTCCGTGTTCGCTGGCCTAAATTGATCGTTGTTGCGACTGGTATATGTTTTCTGATTAGTGCTATATCCGATTTTCTAAGTAATTTTTGGTTGATTATACTGATGTCTTCTCCTTTGTATAGTACAAGATCAATAGTCTGGCTCCTTTCGGCGCTATCTATGGTTTCATTTTGGGCCTGTTAATGAGGCCCTGTCGTAATGTGTGGTTGTGCGTACATGTCTATGATTGTGATATGGTTAGTCTTCATAATTGCTGTGTTTTCTTTTTCTTTTGTTTGTTTTGTTTTTCCTAGGGTGAGTTTGAGGAAGATGAAGGCTCCGACTTCTAGTCTTCCTGCGGTTTGGCGGGTGAAGAAATGGATTCCATAATATCCTTGTAGGTTGATGTCTTTTGTTAGGAACGTTTCTCTTATGATGATTGCGTCGTATTCTCGAAAGGTCTCAATGGATGTGGTATGACGTTCTTCATGCCTTCGATGTTCCACAAGAGCATATTTGTGTGTTTATTATAGTAGCTCGACTCCTTGGGTATGTTGTGTTTTCCGAAAACAAAATCTTCCTACCATCTATCTTTGGGGCCAGAAACCTGGTCGGCGTGTGGTTCCAAAACATTTGAAGGGGAACCCTATCATGAATGTTTTTTATCTCCTAATGTGTGCAGTTCTTCGCACTTAATATTATATTGGATTCCATTGTTTTCTAAGTATTCTTTTGCCTTTTCTATTGTTGTATTTGTCTTTCGATCGCCTAGGTAGAGGCAGGCCATTTTCTTCTACAGCTTTGTTACTGTTGTTTTCCTTTCTTGTTCCTCTGATGGTGTCTGGTTGGCTGTAAGTTTGTTGGTTTTCTCTATCCGTTACTGTTGTCCATTCTTGCTCACTAATAATATTAATAATTATAATAATAATAATAATAATAATAATAATAATAATAATAATAATAAAATAATATTAAACCGCAGTATGAACATATTTTGCACACCTGTATAAGCTATTTGTACTCCACTTCAATGATTTGTTTCTGATTTTAAAAGGAAATGAAAACGTACATGCTGATGTTCTATTTTAAATTTAATTTAATTACATTGTACCCAATAGGTTTATTTTATATGTACAACATGCTGTAAAATTATGACAGAACTGTATATTTGAGTAAAGGAGGCAACAATAAAAACCTTGATGCTGGTGAACATTCAAAAACCACATTAAACGGTGCATTTTAAGAAAGAAGTTTAAAACAATGCATTTTAGTGCAGCTACTCTATGCTGCTTACGCTTAATTTGAACAAACTTCTTTCTGAGTACAATAATGATGTGAAATATTTGTTAACTCCAGTAAATATGGGAGAATACTACAGCAAATTTCTTGAGACAATTTTCCATAGGTATTTTATCAGAACATAGCTTTAATTTTGGCTTACTCTACTAAACTAAAATTCTAAGCTAAACTCTGTGGTGCAACAGCTCGAAGTCGGGCCAAGGCCTACCGCCCGACCGCTGCATCTCCCATCTCTGCCCATGGGTGGGGTGCAGTACTGCAGGATGGTGCGTGGTTAGAAAGCCGAGTCCCTCCGGCCGGTTAATGCGGTCCATGCAAACTGGAGCCGCTAATTTTCCCTCAACTAGCTCCTCGTTTGGCCTTCCTGATTCTTCACGAGGCTGAGTGCACTCCTGACCAGGTCTCTCAGTAGAAAAAAAAAAAAACCCACGCCGATACTGGGAACGGAACCCGAGCAACCCGCTTAGTATTCAGCCGCGCTAGCACAGCTTCCTTTACATAATCTTAAAAACCAATGTTTATCTGATTACACACATCAGATTGTTAGAGAATGCATGACAATCTTTTTTTCTTTCTTTTCAATATTTTACTTTGTTACTTAATCGAAATGTTTTTTCAACTCAATTTCTTCTTGACTTAAGGTAATGCATCTGTGAAATTTTGAAAATCAATAGTCTGCAAGATATCTTATTGAAACTTAAACCAGTTATTGCACTCAGTAATAGAGATATTTCTGTTAATTATTAAACTTCTAGGTTGCATGAGGATTTTAATATTTTCACTGCATTGTTCTAATTAAAATGAGCCATGTGATGCAGTTTTAAAAATATTAACATTCAAAAGACCAGTTTTAAATTAAATGATGTTGTAATATTCTATTTTTCATAAACCCTAATTAGTGAAGAAAAACTATTACCTTTCATGCCGTCCAAAACTCTTGATTTTTCAAATTTGAAGCGTTATTTTCTTCAATGTGTTTTTGAGAGGCTTTATAAACATTTTGAAACAAATTTGTGAAAATAGGATTGTGTGGGACTTTCTGAGTATGGTAAAGTGTTGAAAGTTTACAAGAAAATAATATTTAAAGTTGGAAGTGCCTATTAATATCCATGCGCCTACCCATCAGGTATTGGTGCTTAAGAGTTCGGCAACTGGGAAAAACAATATATTTTATTGACATTTAGAATCCCTATCATTTTATTATGAAACATTTTTTGCACCATTTTTGCTCAGGTTTCACAGCTGCATCACTTTAAAGGAGGTTGGCCTGCTGTGAATTATCTGCTCATAGAAAATAGTTATACAAACAAGGCTTTATGAACAAGTCAGATAAACTGTGGAAGTAAGAATAGGAATACATAGATGTAGACGGAGGGGCTTCCAGATCCTGAAGCAGCGCACTACAAGTAGGCTGCCGTTGCCTCTAACATGACCCGTGAGAGAGAGAGAGAGAGGGAACATGGGGAGAACCAAAGGGTGGCCATATCCGGACCGTGATGTGCGCAAGCGATGACTGATCCCTAACACGTTTGGAATTAGTTTTTTAAAATTGTTTTTGTGTAAGTGTACAAAGCGTAAATATGCTTCTGCCGTTTCTTTGAAAAAGTATGTAAACTTTATAGCAAGGTCCCTTAAGGGGACTGTCAAATGACAATCCGAAGTTTTGAAATACGGTTGTGATTTTTTATTTTATTTTTAAAAATTATTTGTTTCCTTCTCTATTTAAAATGGCATAATTTTTTCTGCATCTTTTTTTAATTGTCGCGGTGGTTATTGAAACAGTAGAGTACACTGCACTTCTAATAATGAGCACCTTAATCTCTTACTTTCTCAATATTACATTTTTCTGTGTATCAAAAGCCTCTTGCAGAGCAATTTTGATCAGATTATATTGAAAGTGTTAATATAAGCTCTTTATGACCTTTGTTTTATAATTTGCTCTGAATTTTGATACGAATTAGTTAGTTGAGTATTTATGCGGCAATAAATATTAAAATGTACAGTTTTCTTAAAAAAATTAAAATCACAGATGCAAAAGCTCCAGTAGCTTTAATTTCCATTATCCATCAAAATTCACATCAAACTTAATTTACAGACTTATTAAATATATATAACAACAGACCAAACTTTATTTGCATGTATATTAAGAAAATTCTGTCCAAGTATTACACATGCCACATACCAAACTTTCTTTTTATGTACAGCGGTGGACACAAAAAATGAGACATCTCAAGATACCTTGTGTCGATCGAAGAACTTCGGGTATCTTCGTAAAAGCTGTGTTCACAATGCACATGAAAACTGTACAATGGTCTATGACAAACAGCGCAATAATCAATTTTTGAGTACTGAAAACAGAGCACAGTCAACATTACGATGACCAGGAGGTCAACCCTTAATTGCATGAATTATTTTACTACATATAACGTTCTTCCTCTAATTCGCAAACCGGCATTTTAAACTCTTCCACCGGCATCACAACTGAAGTAACTTCAATAGCCATGATCGTTAGTACGAATTGGACTGGCCCTCCATTCAAAGCCGAACGACGCCAGTTCGAGTCCCAGCGACTGCGGTCAAATGTGCCTGTGGTAAAGGACAGGGAGGGCCCAAGTGAAATAACCGGTGGAGGCTGGACGGGAGTTACATTTAACTACAGCTGCATGCATTTCTGCATTATTAATATTTTTACATAATAAGACCGCTATTTTATTGTGGAATGTTATTGTAATACGAAATTAGAAAAAAAATGTCCACTGAAAATATTGAATATTTTGATTAATTATCTTTGTTGCATATATGCACACTATGAAACGGTTAAGGGGCTTTGCTTTAACTTATAGGTTCCTAGGTTCAAATCTCGTGCTGCTTGTCATTTCTTTATGTTTTTTAATTTTTTGACTGGATATGTAGAACATAATATTGGCATTAATGCAGCTTTCGCGTTTGAAGTTAAGCGCCTCTCTATGTTCAAAAGATAATATTTCTACTAACACCCGTGTTAAATAACTATAAAAACCTACATGTAAATAACTAAAACCAAAATTCAAGAAAACATAATTAATATTGAGTGTAAGACCTCTCGCCCCGTATAGCTGTCCTCAATCTTCGGGGCATAGACGAAATTAAATGCCTGCAGTAATGTGAACAAAAAGCTACAAGATCCCAGGGTTCTTGAATTTGTGCCCAGAAGTATCTTTTGTCCTTTGCCCATCTAGAGGCAAATAGGAGCTCTCTCTTTACCTCACCCCACACATTTTCAATAGGGTTCAAATCTGGTGAACAGGGAGGCCAGTCTACCACTCTGATATCCTGCCTCTCTGAAAACAAATTTGAAACCTTTCGAGATGTATGGACAGGATGATTATCCTCTACAAATTCAACAATTTTATCGGGATATCTCATCCTCGTAGACGGAATCAAAATAGTATTCAACACTACCGTGTACTGCACACCGTTCAATATATTTTCATGCTGCCGCAAGCCCACCTACACCGGCTCTTAATATCCGGCCCCAACACGATACAGATGCGCGACTACGATGGATTTGTGAAGCCATGTATTTTGCATTGTATCGGGACCTCTTTGTGCGATAGACATTCACATTTTCCGTGCAAGTGGGAGAAAATATAACCTCGACTGGGAATATCACATTATTCCAGTTGCGGTTGGCATTTCCCTGTTGGATCGGTTTGTGAAGGGTGCGTTGAGCTACCTCAAAAAAAAAAAAAACTAAATTTGTCCAAAATTGGAATCCTACAAAAGCTTCAAAACATTGTATTTTTAACAATATTTTTAAGGTTATGTTTTTTTCATACTATACAGATTCCATTTTTTTTCATTAAGAGAGAACTGTTCGTGCCTGATGCGTTTGCGCATCATTGTGCACTCCACTTGCTTTTGTGTGGATCAATTTGTTGATCGGTAGAATAAACCCTTAAAGAGGCATCATAATAACTATCATATTATTAACGTTACCGAATGCTGTGTATGAAATAAACATATCTAAAACAAACAGCCGCTATGTGTTGATTCAATATCATTAAGAGAAAGGGGAAAATGTTTGCTACATGCGACCTACGTTTTGCCTCAGCGCTACAGTGAACACACATGAAAGGTGGGAGGTTTAATAATGCCGCACAGTACAAACTGTATCATGTTTTTTGTTGTTAGTATTTTTTAGTTAATATTGATAGTTATTGAAGAAGCTTAAGTTATGTAGTTGATTAAGATTAGTGTTCAAATGGCTTAGTTGTATTAAGATTTGGAATTTGTGACAACTTATTGCTGCCGCTACAAACTGTGTTGCCAATGGTGTATACAAGGCGCTGTGCCGTGTAGGATTTACACGAATTTGGCGTTCCAGATATGACTCATTTTTTCCCCCACGGTTATACATTAACAACATTCTTACCAAAATATTATACATGTAACGACCAAGCCCTATTTCCATAGTAAGAACATTCTTACCAAAGTATTGTACATGAACTGTTAAAAGTGTTGAGCAATGAGAATTTTATATCAAACATTTAAATTCTCAATAATATGTTAGTAAAACGGAAAATGCTTGAGTTAGATCACTGATATTTTGTATAGGGACTACCATAAGGAGGAGCAAGACATATACAACATTTGAAAGCTCTATATTATAAAATGAGGAATTTAGAGATTTTAATTTTCTGTCCCTTTAAGGATACCCATAGGTGAGCATTTTAAGTTATCTATTTATAAACATATGTTTATAAATTTATACCACAATTTATACCACAAGCAGCACAGCAAATTATAAATATGTATACGCATTTTCATTACAAAATATCCAGCGGTTTTCCTATTGATGATTGTTTAATTAATTATTTTAATGGTAAACTGAAACTCCTCCACAAGATGAAAAATTAAAATATTACTGATATAAGTATTTGTTTTTACTTTAAGAAGTAGTTATGAACAAATTTTGACATGTTTTAGTGTGTGTGAAAAAGGCTATAAGCTTAAGAGAAACAATATTATTTACTAATTTTTGTGTGTTATTTAGACATTGTAATTAATATTAACCAATGATAATTGATAAATCAGGTCACTCCCAACGTTTTAATACCTATAGTTTTAGATGCGCCTCTACATACTTTGAAGAGAATTAACTAAAATTACATCATGTGGAATATTTTGGATGTGTCAAATTGTAATAAAAACACCAGGCGAGAAAACAGTTTGAAATTCTAAAGGGATATCTGGTCTTGTGTGGAAACACATTTAAAAGCTCCTATAAAAGTATTTCTAATAATCAGTAATAGACCCTAAATAGAGATTATAGAATTAATTGTTTTAATCCTAATAATAGCCTTATAATAAAAAATGAACGTTTTAAAGGATTTAGCACAATTTTTCCTTGTGGGTACCCTTAAGCAGAGATATCTGTTGTTCTCTTAACCAACTTCTGTTCTAGGTAACAGTAGAGTAGCCAAGCTAGAAGAGTTTAGAAAAAAAGGAGATCTTTTTTATATGAAGCACATTTACCACACGCTGAACAATGGACAAATTAGCAAACAATTCATGGATTGTGAGACATTGTTGGGTATGTTTATAAACGGTAAGTCACTTTACATTTGTTCGCTGCATTCAGTGAACATATGCTGCAGCCAGGGCATACATATTACAATGTCTGTGGAGTAGAAGTTGCTGATAGTATACGTATCAAACAATAATGTCCTTGCATAATATTTAGACGGAGCATATATGACGTAATAAAATGATGCTCTATTAAGACGTTGTTTACACATCTTAGTTTTGTCACTTGCTCCCTTGAATTCTAGACAAAGGAAGGGCAGTAAGACTTCTACGCTAGCCATAAAGAGCATTCTTAAATTTTCTCACTAACAGTTGTACTACCACTGTTTGGCACAGATGATAATGCTTGGTGTTGCTTTTCGTGAGGTCTTATGAGGCGATTCACTACTGTTTATCCTGGTGGACTTCTGTTTCTCTCGTATCACACATATTTATCAACACTAATTTCATGTTAGTCGTTCTCCATAACTAAATCTGGTACTCGTTTTGGCGCAGTGCTTTTTTCCCCTTCGCTAAACAGATTTGGGTCCGTAAAGGATGGAAAATGACCGGTAAATCAATGACTCGGTTTGTAGGCTTTGGCAGCCATTACTCTGGTTGGTGAAACAGCTTTTCTGCCAAAACCCGGTTTTAAACCGTTTACCCGAGTTAAATAAAATTATCGCCAGTGGTGAAACGGGCTCCGAAACTTGCTTTGTTTAAGTGTTGCTGGGTGATGCGATGTGGAATCTGTGTGTGTGTGTGTGTGTGTGTGTGTGTGTGTGTGTGTGTGTGTGTGTCTTCCGGTACATTGTGCTGTGAGCTGTCTTTGTATTAGGGTGCCGCCGGACGAGAAACTTCAGAAATGCTAGCTTTCCCTTTTGTTCCAAGTCCAAAGTAAATTATATGCATTGATGATATTCAGTTGCTCTAGAGCTTCCTCATTAGCGTCACAATTTTTCTGGTTTGCTCATATCACAATTTACGCCGAAGTTATCACGTTGCGAGAGTGAATGAATAACTAAGCAAACACTCGCCTCACAGGTATGGTCATGCGTATTCTATATGAAGGTGGTTGCTGATATTGTACATTTTTTTCACTTATTTTTATTGGATATTTAAACCAAAAATACTATACGTTGGCACGTACTCTAGTTTATTAAATGCTTAACTGTAATAATACTATTTATTTTATGTAGCATATTTCTTTCAAATCATGAGTAATGCGCCAAATGTTAAGTAATGCTGCCCATTCGGTTTGTTTTCAATTAATGTCTCGATAATCACCTGAGCCATTTTACACATGTTAGTTATAAGGTGCTGTTTAAGTTTCCCATTAATAGCTTAGTAAGTATATCCGCAGGTTAAAATTCCTTTGTCTATGAACACCATGGTAGCCTATAGTTGTTGAGGTCGCCGGTTCAAACATGGCGGAGGGAGATGGATTCTTAAGCTGGCGTTCTCTGGAAGGGGATTGAAGCCTATATTCGACTGGCCCCATGCCTCAGTCGGTAGAGATCCTGCTTGTTGTGCGAGGGATCCCGGAGTCGATTCACGGCTGGGGGTGTGGAAGTTTTCTCTAGCCCAGATGTTTTCCTAACCTCCCCAGAGTCTGGAAGTATGAGAGTGTGAATGGGTTTGATCTAATGAATAAAATTAAAGGAAATAGAAACCAACGACAAGAAACAGTATTGGAGTTAACACTATTGCCAATAGGCAATATATTCCACAGGGAAATGACACTGACAGTATCATGTAGTTAAATGCGGGGTGTTAATAGAATGATAAAAAACAATCCGGTGTTTCCGTGTCGTAGGTTAGCAACAAGTAAAAGAACCTCAAACCTAAAAAAGAGACATCTGAGCAAATGTTGTGGTCATTCACGCCCAATATAGAGTGAAACATTTAGGAACTAGTTAAAGAGCGTCCGTAAGTGAAACTGGCCAGAACATGGTTTTTATTAAAAATTAAATTACCTTGTTTCGAACATAGCTGCTCTTATTAGAAATTTTAAATTTGACTGAAAATCCACAAAATTAACGTCTTATAATAAAATACCACTAGCAAAGCTATTAACATTCTCATAATGCAGTAACACATTTGTAATGATCAAAGACAAAATTACCATTTGCGCCGGATCTGTCCCTACAACTCAAGTGTCAAGTTCCCCACTCACTTCCAAAAGGAAGCGCTGTGTCTCAAAACATCTCAGTATTTAAAGAGTTGTTCTACAAATTTGTGGCTCATAGAAAACAATTTTCATGAACTATTTCATTAAGATCAGTCTCGTATTTAAATAAGTACATCTATGCAACTACCGAGCTCACGCGTTTCGTCTTAGACTGCCATTCGGGAGGTCATGGGTTCGATTCCCCCCAACCTCTATGACCCATGTCCTTTTCGTAGGTTTCCCGGGCCTCTAGGCGAATGCTGGAAGATTACTGCATTCTCCCAAACTTCCTGGTCCTTCATTTCATCTCTATTTTATTCCAACCTGTATCTTTCAGGGTGTAAGTGTCGGCGAGGACTGCAGTAGTGGCGCATTTTCGTGGTGTTGAATGTGATTTGGAAACACAGCTCTCGTGGCTGGGTGACATTGGAGTCGTCTGATGGTCTAGAGTTCTCTAAAATCTAGGGAGCGGGCTCTTAGTGCTCCCTGCGTCCGGTTTCGGCAGCCCGTCGTTAATTGTCTCATATCACCACAACCTCCTAGAGTCTGACGCAAAATAAACACATAGATGGTCTGCACTATGAAACCCCCTCCGTAATGTAACAACCATCTAACCACCAACCAAGCAACCAACCATCCAACCAACCCAACCAGTCCCTTGCAACCTTTATATAAAATTAATGGGATTCAGTGACTTCTGTTAAGCTCTTTCTCTCATTAGGAATTGCGAATGTGGTATTTCTTACTTATTTGCGATATTCTCTTAAATTTTATGTACAGTTGAAGGTATATGTCCTATAATCTATGCCAATCTTTCAAAATTTAATTACAGTTTTTCCACGTTTATTCTTTGTGGGCATTATGTAGCTATTCAATATTTCAGGGTGTATCTGTATTGGTGTCAAATATTCTGGAAGCTCTCACAACATTGAAACACTAAATAAAATTCATTTGAACATGGGTTTGAAAATAGTATGTTAAAGTTATTTAAAAAGTGACTCCTTTTCATACTATTTCTAATAACATGGATTAAAGCGTTATTCGATGACTGTTTTAATGTTCTTGTTTGTTCTAGAGCACGGAGTTCAGGACATGTATTCTGTGAGTGGACAGATCGATGTGTAATGCATGTATGGCTTTGCTGGTGGGAGTACATCACGGGCTCATGAGCATTATGCAGTAAGGTACCTCAACACGAAGTTGCACTTTCCATGAAAATTTCCAGAATTTACCAAAGCTTCAATGAAGCAGAGAGAGAGAGAGTGAGTTAGTCTTATATTTGAGAGTAGCGTTTCGGATGTTCGAAGACCAAGAGGGATACGAAGCATTGACGGTGAGGAACGGGTCTTCGTGATATAGACGCAAACCCATCAGTTAGCACAAGACAAATTGTAGTAAGGGAAAACAACTATCTGAAGCTTTTCCATAAAAACGTTCTGTACCTATATCACTTTCAACGGGTACAAGGATTAAACATCACTTGACTTTCAGTGAAGTAGAGCTTTCTTCCATTCTATTGTACAGAATTATGCTATTTTCTTGAATTACTGGGCATGCACCTTGGTCACTGATGAGGCAGTAATGTTGAAGGTACTCGCAACAGTATCTTCTTAATCAATCAAAACACTCAAAAATAGGCCTCTGTAGATCCACATGAAGTACAACAGGGCAGATATGAACGGAGGTTCTGCCTAAACGTTTTAGGGCAAAGTAATTCACGACCACCTTATTGGTCCCGATTTCTATGAAGCACCTGAATGCAAAGACGTATCTACAGTTTCTCAGAAACGATCTGAATTACTTAACAGACGATATGGTTCTCGACCTCATTCAAATGATGTGGTTTTTACACGATAGTGCACGAGCTCATTTCCGTCAGATACCACGTAATTTCTTAAGAATCAATTATCGAATAAGTGAATTTGTCCAGGGGGGGGGTTTGTTGCATATCCTGCTCAATCTCCTAACTTGAATCCAATGGATCTGATCGTCTGGAGACATTTAAAGTCCCTCGATGTTTACTCTGAGAGAGAGCATCCTCACTGGATTGAGCAAATATGAAACACTCCAGGAATTTGCAACAGGATACGCAATAGCATTGAACGCGAGCTTATGTCATGCATCGAAGCAGAAGGAAGTCACTTCGAGCCTTTTCTATAACCTCCAATATTGTCTTACAACTGAGCAGTATATAGTTTTTAGATCAATGTTTATATTAACTTTTTTTACTTTTTTGATGTTGGAGGGCGTCCTTAAAATATTTAGTAACAATGCAGACACCATCTGTATATACTTGAAACAATTGCAGTGTAGATACAAGGATAGCAGCCGCAATCCCGCTATGACCCAAAGAAAGAGAATTTCCACTTGCTTTCTTTAAAGTAACCATATGTTTATCGTGGTTCGTAGCATTTGCCTCACTCAACGCCTTTTCTCCAGCATTATCTACAGCTTAAATGGATGCAATGTTGCCACGTACATCGAGCGTGCTAGCAACTCAAATACGTTATTTATTTCCATTGCTGTTGCAAGGCCCGAGTGGTACATTATAATAGCATTTTATATGCATTTTAATTAAGGTAATTAGAAGATAAACGCCTTTCCATGCGTATCGTCTCATATATTTGCATTAAGTTGTGTGCGATAAATTGCTGCAGATAAAGAAAGAAGCATTATCGAGCAAACTAATTGAATAAAATGATGAAACTAAACTTACTGGCTGCCTCTGGAGTACTAAGATGTTTCTCTTACTGACTATATAATATCTATTTCCCTCTAAAAATAAATCGACTATGTTAATAGCTATTAGTTTATATTTCTTACTTCATAATTTACTAAAACTAATCCGTTTCTGTGTTTCTCCTTCCATTGTTTACGTGAAAATGTCTACAAATAAGCTACAAAGCGTTTAGCCTGTTCTAAGCTTATACAAAATCCCTACCAACTGTTGTTTTTAACACGAGCACAATTCGAGCTGTGTAGCTAATGTGAATTTTAGCCTGCTTGAATAGTCTCTTCTCAATGTGCTACACAGTGTAACAATTCAAGTTCTATAATTATTTTTTTTGGCTCATGTAAGCATTAATATAACCACAAAAGTTTATCATTTATCTAACTTTATCGAGTCTCCTCTCTATCAAGTGCTGCCTCTCTGTCGTGTGATAAGGTTATATTAGAAGCTTGGATCCTGTTTTCGTATTGTTTACAAGTCTTTCTAGTTTATGTAAGAGGGGTGTGTAGTAGCCGAAGGCTACTTAAGTTAGCTAGAACCTAATGCGCCGAAAGTTTTGGCTATTGGCTTACGAAATTGAAGACTGGGGTTACGATACCTTAAAGCTACCCATTGTGCAAGTACTTATAATACAGCTGGATAACCTTACCAGGCGATTGTATACCCAGGCTCAGCGAGGATCGTTTATACATGACATTCTTAAGTGCATCTATGGAGAAGCACCATTTATTTAACTTTGATGAAATCGAGTCACCTTACTCTAGACGTTCTCGGGCTTCAATTCAGGTGAAGTGATGTAGAGCTACCGACGTTTCGGGACCGTGCTCTCACCATTATCAGGATGATGAATGGCTTGGCCGGTATATACTGCCCACCGGGTTGTTAGCAGGGATCTCGGTTTTTTGTTTTTGTTTGTTTGTTTATTTGTTGTTTTTTGTTGTAAGGGGAGATTAAAAATGGCTTATCTTGCCATTGGGAATGATTAGGCACGGGTGTTCGGGATGGATTTAGGAAGGAGCAAGAAGATTGTTCAAAGGCCCTGTCTGCTACCTGTTGAATTAAGAAAGGTTAGAAGGGAGTTTTCTGGTTCAGTTATTTGGTCTTCAGAGCTGTTTTGTGGTCTCTAAAGAGGCCGTGGAATTTAGCGATTAAAGCAGGAGAAACTTCAGGTTCAAATTGGGCGTTGGCATTAAAGGTGGAATCTGTGAAACTGTAGAGGTTTTAGGTCTGTTGGCACTGATGTAGTCCGTTACTCGTAGCATGTGCGGAAATCTGGCTAAAACCTTGGGTGGAAATGTGATTGGGAGTTTGTTTCTAAGCAATGGTGTCAAGTTGCGATGAGAACCTGGAACCGAATGTTCTTACTGCAGATGCCATGGCGGCTGTTGTTTCCTGCAAGTCCTAGATTCCGGCCTCGACGTGTAGTAGTTTCCGATGAGTAGGTTCATTGGCTGAAGATACGGCGGAGGTGATGACAACTAGTGCCTCTTCGAGAATGGCCAATAGAGTTCTGAATTCAGTACCTCAGAATGGAAGTCCTGGACGGCATCCCTCAAGGTTCTGACGGTGGAGATTGTGTCGTCTCGGCGGGTAGTTCTGAAAATAGCGGTATGGCGTGGTGCGAGGTGCTGCTGCGGGGGTAGCACGGGTAGGCGGCCTATCTGGTGTAGTGTGTGTCACCTGCGGGGAGCCGGCAATGGTTAAGTCATGGTTTCTGCAGAGATAGGTCAATTTCGGAGCTCCTCAGTAGTGGCAGCGAGGTGCCAGCATGCATATGCAGATATGTCCGTAGCTGTAGCAGCGACGCGTGGTGTGTGCGACTTCGAGCGGCTATCCTCTATTGTGTACGCGTTGCCGAGCAGGTAGAGACTGATGGTGATTGCCGGTGCATACTGTGCCCGGTCCAAGAAACTCAGGCGCAGTAACGAGGTCGGGCGGCCGTTACTATTTTGGATACTCGTAAGAACGATGGCCAGGAGCGCTGGCCGGCCTCCAGGCAGCAGTCGATGGATCCCGCATACCGTAGCACTGAATGTTCTGTAGCGGCCTGCGGAGTCAACTGTGGCTGTCGTGATAGTTGTGGCAATCGGCGTAGTTGGCGGTGGCGATGGTGGCGGAGAGAGCGGCTGGAGCTGATGCGGTGGTAGTGACAGTGTGGTGTCCGAAGCTGCCGCGGCAGCTGTGGCGGCCTGTATGGAAAGATGAGTCGGTGGAGCGGCTCTATTAGTTGAGGCGGCTGCATTGGTGTGGATGTTGACGGCTGCTGTGACGTCTGGCGGTGACGGCAGAGTGGACAGTGAAAGCGACGGAGTCGTACTGGTGAAAGGGTGTGGAGGACAGAGGTGGAGTTGTACTGGTGGAGAGGCTGGCGGCTGTGGTATGTTCAGGTGGTGAGGCTTCGGGTGCCGGCCCGAGATTTGAGGCCGGTACCTCTGAGAGGCTGTCGGCTGCGGCAGGCTTCGGTTTTCTTCTTCCCATGGATTTTGCAATGTTCTGAGAGCGAAGTATTGGGAACAAATTACACAAAAACAAAAGGAACAAGCAATAACAAAGTAAACATTTTTTTTTTTGCCCTGAAGGGAGAAAATACACTCCAGCATTTGACCCCTAGCCGAAGTGCAATGGCTAGGAGGATATGTGGAGCTGCCCGCTCGGGTGCGATATATCCACTAAAAAAGCCCCTCCACGTGTTAATCGCACCATGCTGTCATTTAGTGCGTTTTAAGCATTAGTCGAGTCCAGCATAGTACTCCGTTAGTATGTGAAGCTACGATGCAGGCATGCATTACATGCGAGCGCGTTAATGTCACTTGCTGGAATTGTCATAGAACCTGATCAGTACAGTGAAATATCATGCGTTAATTCTCTTTTGGATGCATTAATTAATTGCTTACTTGCTAATGTGCCACTACTTGTGCAGGGCAAGACTGCTTATCATGCATTTACGTCTATCTAATGCACTAGAATTAGTTAGAATCGTCGTGTGTGTAATCTAGTTTTATTGTATAAGGATTAAGTGATCATAATTGATGTGCCTTGAGAAGTTGCTTCTGCGCTAGTATTTAACAGGATGTCTCTTCTCGTCAGTGGTTGCGCAGACGCCCGTAGTTTTGGTGCATCAGGATGTTTGTCCTCCGTCATCTTGTCGCCCAAATTGTTGCCTAGGTCGTCTAAGGGACCAACTGCAAAATGCAGTTCGCTGCACACGTCGATCACTGTAGGAGGCCCTTTCTCCCGGTCCACCTCAACTGTGGCTGAGGGCTTAAGCGCTCTACAGCAGACTGGTACTGATAAATATAAAAGAGGCATATTGAAACAAAGTTGATGGAGTTTTGAAGAGAGATGTTTTAGAGTTTTGGGAGTTTGGCGAGGTATTTCGTCTGATGTGTTGTCTACTGTTATTGTTTTGTCGAATAAGAGTCTGTTGTGTTTGTTAACCTGTGTGTCGTAGTTTCATAGTGTTTCTATTCGTGGGCTGTGATGAGCGTTCAGTTTGTGGTACGTATCATAGGTTAGTTCTTTATGCATTGTTCAATGGTGTGTATTTTATGTTCGTCGTGCAGCATGTCAGGTGGATACTTCAGTTATTAACAGAAACATTTTATTTTGGAATTTTTGTAACCTTCTGATATGAATTTTGGCTGCATGCCTCCATACCTGTGAGCCGTAGGTGATGGTTAGTCTAATAAGCTCGCTTAGTTGCGATCCCATGTTGATGAGTGGGTATAGCTTACCTAATTGAGTATTGGCTTTTCTTTGGATTTGAAAAATGTGCTTTTCCCTTGTTAATTTAGTCAATTTTGAACCCTAGGCAGGTTATCGTATCTGTCCATCCAATGTTTTCACCAAATATGTTAAGTAGTGGTTGGCAGTGGAGAATATGATTGCTTGTGTTTTCGGTACGTTTACTTTGATGCTCCATTTTGTAAGCTAGTCCTGAAGATAATTCTGTGTATGAATTCTGTTTTGCCTTTATTGGCCATTATTGCTGTATAATCCGCGTAAATGTACAGTTTTGTGTCTTTTGTCTTTGGGGTGTCGTTTACAAAAATGTTAAATAGAGTTGGCCGAGTATACTACCTTGTGGCACTCCGGCTCTGATTGGGTGTTCGGTTGAAAGGCGATTGTTCACTCTGAATTGATTTTTTTTTTTTTTTTTTTTTTTTTTGCGCATAGATAGTTTGCTATAAGCTTAATTAGTGAGTGATGTATGCCATGCCATACTTTGTCAAATGCTCATTCAACGTCTAGCAGTAAAGGTCCTGTTGATTTGCTGATGTTGAAGCCATACTTAAGTTTTCGTTTACTCTGATTAATTGAAGAGTAATTGAATGTTTTGCTCGGATTGCGAATTGTTCTGCAAACAGTATGTTTTGTTTGATTAGTTGGCAGTTGAGGGGTTCGAGCATTACTTTTTCGAGTAGTTTTTCTAGTGTGCTTATTAGACTAATTGGTCTGTAGTTGTGCGGGTTCGACAAGTCTCTCCCCTTTTTAGAGAAGTGAGTTACTGTGGCTAGGTTCCCCTCTCTGGGTAATTGCCGCTGCCAAACACGTAATTGAAGAGTTTTGAGAGCAGATTGATTGCCTCTCGAGCAGATGCATAAGAGTAATTATAGGGATGTTGTCGGGCTCTGAGTCTTTTCTGATTGGAAGATGTCTGGTTATCCACTTAATTTCGCTTAGCAGGTTTTTCTTACTAAGTTTTGGGTTACCTATTTTTTGAAGTACTTTGTTTCCGCTTCCGTTTCTGGTGTGAATTGTGGACAGGACGGACAGAGTTTCGGCGTGAAAATTTGTTGCTGTACATCTGCTAGTATAACTGATTTTTGTTGGTCTGCGAATGCAATTGTTTGATTGTAGTGTACTGGTGGTATTTGTGCTTTATCGCGTGTTAGGCAGCGTACAATTTTCCACACAGAATCTCGTTCATAGTCGAAGTTCTGTAGTGTATTCCGTCATTGTTGAGAAATGTGGTTTGTTGCTCTCCTTCTTACAAGAACATTTCAGTGTCGGAAATATCCGAGGTCTACAATGTGTCGCGATTTCTGCCATCGCCTACCTCGTTTTTTTTTTTTTTTTGGTTTTTTTTTTCCCGCAACTAGCATGTGATATCTGGTGGCAGATGTCATTGGGTTTGGTTGGGTTTACTTATTGATATTGTGGCGCTGATTGCGGTTTTAATGTAACTTTCTAGGCGGGTTACTGTCCTATTCATGTTTCATGTTGCGTTTGGCTGGCTAGGAGGTGCGTGTTCGTTAATGGTGTTTGCAAACGTGTCCCAGTTAATTTGTTGTAGTTAGGCGCAGGACTGGTGGACTGGGAGCTGCAGAGCCCTCTAGTGTTATTATCCTTGCAAGTGATCGGAAGGGAGTTTGTTTTTACCTTTAGGTTAATTCTACGAGTTAGGTTGCAAGTCACTGCAATAGCCAGAATGTTTGGTCGTTGATTTCTGCTGAAAGGAATATATCTATGTTGCATCGGAGTGTGAATCATATAATCGGAGTTATTTTCTAGGTTTAGGAGAGCCATACCTTCGGGGTTGGTCTCGTTGCAGTCCCAGATTTGGTATTTTGCATTGAGGCCTCCAGGTATTTGAACCCCACTATTTAATTGTATTAGTGCACAAATATATACTACGTTTGGTACTCCTATAGGGGCATATACCATCGCGACTAGCACTTTGTTATTGTCAATGATAATGTAACTACTAGTAGCCTCTTGAAACGTGAATTGAGGTTGCGGAGCTAGGTCCTGAGCAATGTGTTCTATTATTGTGGCTGTCCCACCTCGGAGTCTGTTTTGGTCGTTACGATGCATGGTGTAACCAGGAATGTTAATGCTGTCTTTGCCGTTCAAATGTGTTTCTGAAATAAGGCTATATTAACCTTATTTTCCGTTAAGAAAACTTTAAGTTTGGTCTTTCGTTTTTGTATGCCGTGGGCATTCCATGCCATGAAATTTAGAAAGCATGTGTGGCTCATAGGAAGCCAGGAGATATGAGGAGTTGGAATATGTCGCGATAGGTGGCAAGGATGCTCCTTGTAAAAACAATTTCTTTTTCGATTGGAGAGGAAAAATCTACCTTAGGATTAGTCACGGCTGGCAAGCCCGAAGTGTCGGGGTGTCCCACAATGAGTTTACTGACTAAAAAAACTCTCAATTGATAGTGAGTGGTGAAGAATGCTGCGGAACGGCTTTTGCAATCATTCTATCCAGGGAAAGGTAGACTGGCTCGCTATGTGGCCACCAGTGGGTGAGGATGGTGTCTGCAGACCTTGTTGGTTGATCCCATTCGAGAAGATCGATCGTCGCTGACCTTGACTGACGGATTTACGTGGTGGCGCTCGAAACGCGCCAGCTTGCGATGGACGGACACATGCACCTTTTCATTGTCGTCTGCTACTGCTGTCTGTTGCTTGGCCTCCACTTCCGCGAGGGGTTCATTGGTTTCCCGTTGAAATTCCTCAATGCGGAGGATGAGTTGCTGAGTTGCCGTCACGATGGCGGCAATGTTGGCCTGGATTGTAGCGATTGCGTCCTTCAGAAAGACATTGGTTGGTAAAACGGTCTTGTGTCGGCGTGGCTGGCTCTTAAAGCTGCGATGACGCTGCCTGATCCAGGAATACAGGGGGCACTGGCCTACCCTGTGATGTGTGTGCGTCCGGAGCAAGTGGCGCAGAAGCGGCGTCGTTATTAGAGATCGTGCTGGAGGAAGTCAGCTGTCAGGAAACCCGACCCACAGTAATGACACCTCAGTGCAGCGTTGCATGCCTCTGCTGAATGCTCGTAAGCACAACAGGGGCGGCAGGGGACCGAGCCTTGACTTATGCCACCGTGTGATGGCCATTCAGGCGAGGCACAGCGTCGGGCTTTGGTACTGATAGGACCGACGACGTCCAGTAGGAGGCGAAGTCTTGCTTTCTCATCCTTCTCAATTGCAGCATTGCTTAGATGAACCACTTCCTCTGCGTGACGACATGACCCATAAAGTAGAGAAAGTGGAGGGAAAAAATGCATTTTTGCATTTGACCCCCAGCCGAAGCTTAATGTCCAGGATGATATATGGGGATTCCCGTAACTCGTACACCCAATAAAACACCTCCACTTGTTAGTTCCACTACTTACTTCATAGCAATTGTCGGGTCCCGCATAACACACCGGTTAGTCAACTGAAAGTTGCAAACGTGGATGTAATTCATGAGAGCATGTCTAATGTTACCTACCCGATTACTAAGTACGCTTTGCGCCCTGAGCACCCCGGGTGCTTAGTCGAACAAATTTTCCAACGTAAGTGATATCTTTGCATGTGCTTGGTACAATTGTCTAAGATATTATTTAATTCAAGCGTACACTTAGGACAGTTGTTGACAACTATTGCATTATTATACGGTGAGTTTTTATACAGGCAATTATTGCAATTTTTAAGATTAAGATATTTGTAAATTTTTGTGGTCCTTGGAAAGCAAAACCATTCTTCCGTGTTCCTTAGAAGAAATGCTCCTAGGTTATCGTGCTGTTGCCGCAAAGTGAACTTGCTCGTCTAAGGATTTCCTTCTTTCTTGCTGATTGCCATTGTGACCACACAGATAAGTAGCCAAACCATGTCAGCGCAGCTGCACTAGTGTGTCATTCGGGGAGGCCTTCTTCTCCCGGGTCCAAATTTGTTGGCTAATACAAGGGCTTTAAATGTTGCTGTAAGACTGGAATTCCCGCAATAGAGGGAATGTCATGAGATTAGTAATTAGTTGTGTTCTGGGTTGCATATTCTTTATTTTACATAGTTGCGAAAAAGGCTGTCTAGGAGTTCTTGCACTTCGTTTGAGTTTTATGGGTTGCTTAAGTTACAGTTATAGATCCAGAGTGGTCTATTGTGTTTGTATATGTCCCGTAATTACCTAGGCTTTGAATAGTTGGGCTGTGATGTTTTGGTAGTTTTTTAAATGAATTGTTCACTTGCGTGCTTTTGAGCTCACCGTGCAGCAATGTGCAATTCTAGGAATTTTTGCAATTATAAGCAAGATTCTGGTTTGGAAAGTTATTAGTTTTGTTGATGTGTATAATGCGGCCTATCCCTATATTGGTGAGTATTGGCCTGATCAGTGTTTTTTTAGTGTCAGCCTTTTGTTGATGTTTAACGCGTTGTTAAGTTTTATGAGCGGATATAGCCTGCCCAGTTGGTGTTGGCCTTGTTCCTAATTTGGTAGATGTGTTTTCTCCATTTTAGGCCTTGGGCCATTTTCACTCCTAGACCCATCACCGTGTCCGTCCAGGTAATTTGCTGAAGGTCAGCAATGGTCGTAGGCTGTGCCTAGGGTGCCAATGGTTTATTCTTTAAAAATATTATTGTTGGATTTCTGGGAGCGTTTACTTTTATTCACCAACTGATCAGCCACTGTTCCAGTGAGTAAGATGCATTATGGAGTCCGTTGTACATTAACTGTGGTTTGCCGAATTGTGCCATTATTGTCGTCTACGTATAGGTAGCATGTGATGTTTGCTGCGCTTAGCATGTCATTTATTAAAAAGCGTCGGCCTCAGTATACTTCCTTGAGATACTCCAGCTTTTATTGGTCGCTGTGTGGAGATGCTGGTGTTTACTAATGACTGAAATTTGCGATCTCTGAGGAATTCGCTACTAATTTTGTTAGTGTGTCCGGAACGTTGAGGGTATGCAGTTTCTTAGGTAGGCCCGCATGCCATACTTTGTCGAAAGCCCGTCCAATATCAGGCATTAGCTCCAGGGGATTTGTTAATGTTGAATCCATAAGTTATGCTCTTTGTTACTCTGGGTAGTTGTAGAGTTGTCAAGTGTTTTGCTCAAAACCCGAACTGTTCCGCAAAAAAGCAGGTTGTGCTTTGTCAGGAAGTTGTTTAATGTCTTGTGTATTACCATCTCTAGGACTTTACCTAACGGGTTTAGTAAGCTGATTATACTGTAGTTATTAGCCTTGTTTGATCTTTGTTTTGTTTGGGTAAGTTAAGGGCTTGTACCGCTTTCCATCTTTCTGTAAAGTAGCCGTGTGTTAGTACCTATTTTATATCGTTGAAAGCAGCTTTAGCGCTTCATTCGGTAGGTTTTAGATATTATTTTAGGTATTTTGTCGGACTCTAGGGCCTTTCTATTGTGGAAGTGTTTTGATTTCCGATATACATGTTTTGCGTATTTGGGAACACCTTGTTATTTCATGCGTATTTTCGGTTTCCCTTTCCACGGTAAAACGTGCACACGAGGGATTCACGTTTGGGGTTACACTTGCTTCTAATGCATCCGATAAAGTGCATTGCCACTATTGAGCAACGGATTGTCAAGTTTTTGCCCTTACTTGTTGGTTTAAGCTTAGGTGTCTTTGGTGGGCTTGGAGGTTCCATTTGTCATTGTGGAATTTTGCCATTGTCTCCTGACTCTCTTTCATTCCGTTGTAAGGATTTTTAAGTCTACAGGGGCGGAATAAATGTTTCGGGCGGTGTAATGACACAGCTGTGTTTCTGGTAAATGTTGCTCATTCCAGCTGCTTTACCGCATCATTTAGTTCGTCATGTGTGTTTATGTTTGCTGACGGGAGATCTTCCGCCACTGTGCGTTCGAATAGTTCCCAGTTGGCTTAACTGTAGTTGTGCGGTATTGTGGGTTGTGCTTGCTCTATTGCGCCTCCTAATGCGATGATTATAGTGAGATATTCCGAGGAAAGTTCATTATTGAAAATGAGATTGATTCTTTAAGTTAATTGTCTTGTTATGGAAATTTTTTGATTGCGTTTAACCGCAGGCGATGACACTGATGATACATAAAATGAACATGGAGCACTGGTGGAATGTGATGGCGGGAGAAATCAGAGAACCCGGAGAAACCCCGCCCCTGCGCCACTTTGTCCACAAATCTCCCATGCGGTTGCTTGGGATCGAACCCGGGCCGTCTAGGTGAGAGGCGAGTTGTCTAACCACTCGGTCATGGCGCGGCCCAGTGTTATGACAATGTCGAGAATGTCTGGCAGTTGATTCCTGTTGGTTCATTTGGTGTGTGAGTGACGTAGTCGTGTTGCGGGAGCGCGATATCTGCCGCATTCGTTAAATTGCAGTTCCGAATTTGATGTTTTACATTGAAATCTCCCGCTATGATGATTCGCCTGTCTAGTCGCAACAATGTGTTTAAGTCTGCCATGTCTAAGAGGCCTGGAGGACTGTATGCCGCCACGATAAGGACACGAACTTGGTTTAGTGTTATGTTCAATTGAGCGATGAGCACTTGTGAAATAATGCTTATTTTATTAATGGTTCCCCACACCCGTTTCGATATGCTAAATGACCTGTATATTTCATCTGTCTGTGTTTTTGAGGTGTATTTCTGTGATAAGTACAATGTGTATTGTATATGATTTAGAAAATCTGAAAGTTAAGTTTTGCGAGTTCTAATGCCTCGAGCGTTCTATGTAATGAAGTTGCACGCCTGTCTAAGGTCCATTGAAGAAATCTGGGTCTGCTAATGCCTGAAAAAGTCGGCACACGTCGATAGGACTAATGGAGCACACCACGGGCTGTTCACGATGTTCTCCAGGACGTGTCTCCAGGTGCCCACGACCTCCTCGGGTGCCATGCCCTCGTACCGACGCTGGTCGTACATGGAGTGCTGTTATTGGTGCTTGGGATCCTCAGGTTGGTGTTTCGGGGCTACAGGCTTTCCACATTTTTGTTGTGCCATGAAGGGGAAAAATGCATTACTGCATTCGGCTCCCAGCCAAAGTGCAATGGCCGGGAGGATATATGGAGCTCTCCGCTCTGCTACGGCGTAGGCACTAAAAAAAAAACTCCGAGTGAAAACTCACAGTTTGCTGATTAATCGTGCGTTACGCGGTGCCGCATAGTACCCACGTTATTGAAAGTTGGAATGCTGCCACACAGTTTGTGGGAGCAGGTGAAAGGTTGTCGTTAGACTACAGGAATGAAACGTGACTGTAGCTTAAGGGAATAAAAGGTGGTCATAGAAAGGAATGAAGGTGAAGGTTGTGAAGGATTTGTCGTACCTTTAAATCAGCAGGGGATCTGGCAACTTAGAAACTCTTGGGCCGATGTTGACTTCCCGGCCTTGGCAGTCGTTGTCGTGGAACCGTAGGGTCCCGTTCTACCATAGAGGTACGAACTACATTGACGTTCTCCTCTAGTGTTTGACGTCAGGGGACTCCAGCTGCAGTGATATCCTATCTGCTGTGATTTTGTGCTCTGTTGATGTGTTGCTTGGTGTTCTTGAAGGGCGGTCGTGTAAGGCCATCAGCTTAGTCGTGACGATAAGGAACTCCAAATGGAGGTCTTGTATGACTTCGCTTAAGCCCTGTAAATGCTTCAGATTGGCGTCCATTGAGAACTGCGGTGGTGACTGTAACAGTGGTGGTGCAGACTGCGCTGCTGCTATAGTCGAATTGCAATGGCTAGGAGGATATGTGCCGCTCCCCGCTTGAGTGCGGTATATGGACTAAAATAAAAACCCCTCCACGACGTAAACCTATCATGCTGTATGAATCTTGCAGTTATTCATGCGTTAGTTGGGTCCCGCCTAGCACCCCGGTTAGTATGTGCAAGCTAAAATGCTGACATGCACTTCATGGAGGCACGTCGATGCTGTTAACTGTGATTGCCCATGAAACCTGAGCAATACCAGTGGTCGTACATGTGTTTTAATAAGTTGAGGTATTGTTCGTTTAATTGTCTACTGATTTAGTTTTGTGCAGGGGATTCCTGGTTGTAATGTGGTTTACGTGCAACTTAATTTGTATCAATATGCTTTTTATTACAGTTGTAAAATATACATGTTTCATTCTAATTAAGTACACTGTGTGCATCCAGGGCTGAATTTTGCGGTGAGTCCAACTCGTCCAGGAAAACCGCAAAAAGTACCTACTTGGTCCGCAGAAACGGACATCATACAAAATGTGACTATTTCAGCTACTTAATTTGTTTGATATATGTGCTTTCTGGGCCGGTCAATTTCGGGTTTTATGGCCGGTTTCTATGAAGAACTGAACTGTAGCCCAGCGTAGTCCTTTCGGAGGAGATAGCCAGCGCCTTCTAAACGGTGCGCTCTCAGTAACCGTCACATTTGGTCACGATGATGTGTCTTGGAAGTTAGTTCTTGGTCCATTTCAAAGCTCTGCTCTGTTAGATCAGACTTTTCGGGATGCATTAAATGCATGGCTCTCTAGTGTTCGTTGACCCTGCAGTTTATGGTTCTGCCAGTTTGTCATATATACGGGGTATCGCACTCGAGGGTAATGCGATACACACCCGCAGCACATTGATGTGTACCTGGTCCTTCAAGATCTAGCTACATTCTTAATTTGTGGAGGCAGGTTCTGTACGATCCTATTGTCAGTAAACGAGATGCAGGCAGTGGCGATAAGCTTATCTGATGAATGCTGTGTGAGACTCTCTAGTGAGTGCTAGTTTAAAGTCATTTTTGGAGTAGCCGTTTTGGCGGAGGGTATGTTTCAGGTGTTGCAGTTATTGCCTCAGGTGGCTTGGATCGGAGATGGAGACTACTTTGTGTGCAAGGATATTGACTACACCGACACGTTAAGATTTGTGGTAGAAGCTGCCCGCACTCATGAAGAGATCGGCATATGTTAGTTTACGGTAGACCGCGTGCCCGTATGTACCGTCAGTTTTTTTGGAAAGCAGATGGTCAGAAATGACAGATCTATTTTCTTCTACAATTCCATGGTGAACTGGAGGCTGTTGAGGCGTGCGAGGAAGCTCAGCCTGCGTCTATTCCATGTAGACAAATAACGAACATGTAGTCCAGGTATCTGTAGAAATGACACGGCTTGAGAGGAGCTATGGCAGGGATTTTTTGTACTAGTTGTTTCATGTAATAATTAGCTATTGCTGGTGGTATATACGTAGTCTATTTGTTCGTAAAAAAACCGCCACTGCACAAGGATGTAGAAGTCAAGGTGTGTCATAACAGTTCAGTAATGTCGGCCGGGATGTGCTCTGTTGAATGGTTTCCCGTAGCGGTACCCTGGTAAAACAAAGGGATCGGAAGGTGCGATGTTGATTTTCTTTAGTGATTGTACAAACTGCGTGGAGTTACTCATGTGGGGTGAACAAACCCGTACTACCGATTGCAGTAGATTAGCCGCCTGCCACTGCGTGCATCGCGTTTTGCGTTTACTGGCAACTTATCTGCCACAGGAAATAAAATCGGGCGTTAGTCACCACAAAAAAGGATCAGCAGAGCATTCGCAAAATACAACAATATGAACATACACAAACCACTTCCAAATATTATGATTCTAGTTAGATTTCTTAAAGACTAGCTAGGCATCACTGTGCCGGAGGTGTACCGCATTCCCTGCGAGTACAGGACCCCGTGCATAGGACAAACTGGCAGGACCATAACCACCAGGGTCAAAGACGAGAGGATTACCCGTTTAATGCAACACGAAAAGTCCTGTTTAGTCAGAGCATTGTTTTGAAAAGGACCACAGGGCCAACATTCAAGACACAACCATCATGGTCAAATGTGACGGTTACTGTGAGGGCATGGTTAAGGAGGCGCCGGCTATCTCCTCCGAGAGAACTACACTGAACCGGGACTCTGGGCTGCAGTTTAATTCCTCATGGAAACCGACTATAAGACTCGAAATTAGCCGGCTTAGAAACCACAGATATCAGATAAACTAAGCAACCACAAGAGTAGTCGCGTTTTCTAAGAGACCCGTACCTGCGGACACAGCGGAAAATTTTCGCGTTTTCTGCGAAGGGCTCCTTCTTTCGACTCTATTGAGATGGCAAGGAAGAGACAACGCAGAGCTGCTTCGGCATCTATCGACGCCTCTTCCCATGCAGCCGCTGGTGAAGAGGTACCACCGTCACCACCGGCTTGGACAAGCTCCGCTTCGCCGTCACGCGCCACTGCCGCAGTTGCCGCCACAACCTTCCCCGCCTTCGCCGAGCTCCACGTCGCCACTCTGGTTCGGGATGTCCCTCGGGATCTTCCCACGCGGCACCTCACCACCGTGCAGTCGCGGCAGCCTTCTTGTTTATGGGCCACTCCCATTTTCTGCGACCGGGGACTAACACCGATGTTACGCTTGGAGCTACAGAACCCGGCCGAAATGGAAGCTGCCTTGTCGTCATGGTTGCCCTTGTTAGGGCTACTCATGGAAATCGAGCCAAGCCGACAGGAGCGCCATCGGCCCGGCCGTCGCTGCTGTTTCTTTCGGCACACAGTAGACTCTGTTCCTCGCCGCCGCGGTGTCACTACTGTGGTTCCGACTTTGCCACATCCGAGTGCACTGGGTATGATCTGAGACCCCGGCACCGTTTCTGTGCCATTGGTCACGGCACAGGACATATCACCGGGCAGGCCCAATGCCATCTATACCCGAAGAGAAGGCAATCATATCCGCCAAAACCCGGAATAAGCCTCCGCAGACTGTCAACATCGGCACAACAGTACCTGCACCCTGGACGCAGCAACACGGGACGCCATTCAGGATCTCCACGCGGAGATCCTGAACGTCGGCGCTCGTGCAGCTGACCTGGGATAGGTGTTCAGCGCCGTCATGAACCAAAAGCTGCAGAATGTGCTGGCTTCCACCGCCACCGTCGTCACTACACATCAGTCAACCGCAGCTGATCTATCCCATCCGGATATACAGCATCGTCTCGTAGCTGAAGTAGGTTCCCTTCCAGCAATCTGCCTACTCCGCCGAACTCTTTTGCTCCAGGAGCCAACAATACAACACCTCTCCTCTTCCTGCACAGGTTGAAGAGCACGCCCAGACTGCAGATCAACGGGAGCCAAACACCTGGAAGATGCCCCGGAGATTTGCAACCCACAACACCAACAGGAAGATTCACACGTATGCATTCTTCATCCAACTCTTTCCTTAATCCCTGTCTTTAACTCCCATAATTATCATCTCTAATGCCTAGGTTGCAGTCAGGTTTTATGGATGTAGCCTAGACACAATCTTTTACCCGCTCCCACACAGATGTGCGACAGCCTCCTATCGTTCAAGTACTAACGCGTGTGCTACGCGGGACCGTGCGAAGCTATGCCAGCACGAATCAATTCAGAAATCTACGTGATATTACATGGAGGGATTTCTTAGTGGGTATACCGCAGCCGAGGGGAGAGCCACACATATCCTCCGTGCCATTGTACTTCGGCTGGGGGTCAAATGCAGCAATGCATTTTCCCTCTCCACGGTAAAAAAATGAGGCATAGTGCCCACTGTATCAGCGTCGTCCACCCAGACTATAGTGACACCAATCTCCATCATCGGAGCTGGACTACCAACTGATGTGGCGACGCGGAATGCTGTTCAGGACCTCCGTGCGCAGGTCATGGACATTGGTGCCAGAATAGCTTCAATGAAATATAATTCTCCTGCATCGTTTGGAAACTCCAGAACCTTCAGGACGCCATCAGCGCAGTCAACACTACTCAGAAAACCACTAACAATGATCTAATCGGAAGGGCAGATAGCTTAACAACTTTACTGATGGCCCTGGTGGTTATCGAACGTGACGGCTCCATGATTACTCCATGGGCTATATCAATACAACATAACAACATAGAAGGTGGACTCCTACGCCGAACGACCACACTCCTGCACGGAAGTGGGGGTAATTATGCGGAGAAGTTCACAAACCAGTGAACCTGCAAGTAGGACTACCTTTAACCGTTCAAGCTTTCTTTTGATTCCTCTAGGCTACAATCAGGGTATCTTGTAATGGATGTGGCCTAGTATCTCACGACCCGCGTGCTTCCGTACATGGTTCACCCTGAAGACGAGGAAGATGCACTTCTTCGAAACGTTGGTATCAAGCCAAGTTTTTACCTGGTTACAAACCCGAGAAGATTTTGAATTAATACGTCGCCAAGAAAGCTTCAGTTCTTATTTTAACTTTCACCTTGTCTAACGCGGGTGCAATAGCTTTCTTTTATAATAATAATAATAATAATAATAATAATAATAATAATAATAATAATAATAATAATAATAATATAATATTGCCGCAATGAGGAAAACTACATTCCTGCTTTCGACACCCAGCCGGTGTGCAATGGCTAGGAGGATATGTAGCCCTACCCGCTTGCGTGCGGTATATCCATTAAAAACCTCTCCACGACTTAAACGTATCATGCTGTGTGAAACGGGCAGTTCATATGTTGGTCGGGTCCCACATGGTACCCGGTTAGTATGTGAAAGCTAATATGCTGGCATGTATTGCATGCGAGCGCGTCTGTGTGGTTAACTACGATAGCCCATGAAACCTGAGCAATACTCGTGGACCTGCATGGGTTGCTATTAAAAAGCGATTTTACTAGCTTACTTGTCTACTGTGTTAGTTTTGTGCAGGGTGTGCATGTTTGTCACGTGTTTTGTGTGTAACTTAAGTTTTATCAACATGCTTGTAATCTACATAAGAATTCTATAGTATTCATGCTTATGAAGAATTTCAGTGAATTGTGTTGCATTCTGCGCTGCTTTTTGGATGGATTTCGCTCGTCAAGAGTTGCGCAGGTGCCCGTCTGCTTTTTAGCTCAAGCTTTTGGAACTTTATTTGGTTCTTGCCCTTATCGTTGCAGCCATTGCGTGCGTGCGTGTCTGGTAGGCTCGTGGTGAGCCTGGGTGTTGTTGCTATGTACCTACC
Source organism: Hymenopus coronatus (assembly GCA_030762935.1). NCBI lineage: Eukaryota > Metazoa > Arthropoda > Insecta > Mantodea > Hymenopodidae > Hymenopus > Hymenopus coronatus. Next base: position 255,802,925 of record CM060900.1, on the reverse strand, counting down.
CTGGTAAGGGTTTAACCACAAGAATGAGGTGATGGTTAAGGTTTTGTTTGAGGTTTCGAGTGTTGGTGTTAAGGAGGTAGCGCTCCTTATGTAGCTGCCCGAAGTTCACTGCCAGGTTGATATTGGTGGGGGGGGCTCTTCTCCCAGACCGCCTCAGCTATCGCTGAGAGCTATACAACGGGCTTATCTGAAAAGAAAAGAAAAAAAAACAACCAAGAAGTCAAAAATAATGTTGGGTATTTTGGTGTGTAGTATATTGAGTACATGGTGTCTAGTTTCAGGGTATTAAGAGATTGTCGAGGAAGAGTTGGATTTGGTCTTCTGTGATGTCTTATGTGAATGGTGTGTCGAATAGTGAAAGAATCCTGTTGTGTTGGTTTGCGTGTCATAGTTTCCTAGTGCTACTAATAGTGGATTGTGGTGAGCGTATAGTATCTTGTATGTGTCATATGTGAGTTTCTTAATGAATTGCTCGAATATATGCATTTAATGTTCGTCATGTAAAATGTCTGATGGCGCTGTGTAGGGTACTTAAGCTACCATCATAATATTTTATTTTGAAATGATTACAACCTTTTTACACCAGGTGAGTCAGCTGCCCCTTAGTTTTTGGAAGGTAAGCCACCCATCAAACGGCATGTATGCCGTAGTCCAGTTTTGTGCATACTTAACCGTATTGCTTGATGTTCTTAGAGAGATGAATGCGCAAAATTCAGAGCAACGTGGTTTGGGGAACAGAACGTACTCCTCGCTAACATACATATCAAAAACATACGACTCGTTTACTGAGCGCGAGTTCCAGTTTTCAGCTGATTTTACAAACCTTTTATTAGAGTATTTATAGCAACGTAATTCAGTAAACGCCTCGGAAAAAATGGACCTATCATATCAGTACACTATCAACGTCAGCTAAAAAGAAAATGGCGGAATCTTGTACTTAGAGCAAGGGTTGGCTGCCAAAAATTAGGAAAGCATAAGGGACACGCCTCATCTACTATGGACCCGTACAGTGAAACGAACATATTATTAATTAACGATTAATTTAAATTTTTGCGTGAAAACTCTCCTGCATCTCAAAAACCATGCACAGTAGCTTTTGCCATTTAATAATAATATTAAAACGACCAACAAAGGATTAATATGGTCTTAAAAGGCTAAATCAAGCACGAAAACTCGCAAGGTGGCAATGGCATAGCGCCTGATGTACATGTACTATTGAACGTTGAACGCGGTTTTAGTCAAGCCTCGAGATACCTGTATAGGATTATGAGGTGTCCTGTGAGACAGGTTTAAGTTTCAGCACTGTATATATTTTTTTATTGCTCATCAAAACTTGGAAACCAAATTTACAGTAATCTAGTTTTGAAGTCCATTTAAGTTCAGGATATTATAGGTTAAATCGATTTTGGTTGGCTGCAGTTTGAAATGGGTAGAGTACGTTTAGTGACGTCTGCCCCATTGGACTGGCATGATGCAATGTACACACATGTGCTCACGAACGATATTTTGTGCCAGTCTTCCATTATGTATTCGACAGAAGAGTACGTAGATATACTTTTGATCTACGGATAAGCAAAAAAAAAAAAAAAAAAAAAAACGTACAAGTGGCTCAGCATATATACCGGAAGAAATATCCTAATAGACTACAATCAACAGCAAGCACCTTCCGGAATGTTGAAAGGCGTCTGCATGTAACAACGTCACTTGCGAGAAATCCTCCTGTTAGACACCCACCAGCCACATCGGTTGTTAATATAGAAGCTGTTTTGAACGCCATCCAGGACAATCCGCATACTAGTACACGGGCAGTAGTTCAGGAGGTGACATCAACCAGTCTTCTGCAGTGTGAATATTGAGAACTAATAAGTTTCATCTTTATCGTTTGCACCTACACCAAGCTCTTCACGTGAGAGATTTCGAAGCTCGAGTGACTCTTTGAGAATGTTTGCTGGAGCGAGTAGCAAATGATGTGGAATTCGTATCCAGGATGCTGTTTTCTGACGAATCAAGATTCCACAACAATGGAACCGTAAATCGTCACAATTGGAGAGTTGATAATCCTCATTGGGTAAGAGAGGCAGTATTCCAAGAGCAGTGAGGATTGAATGTTTGGTGTGGAATCTTGGAAGACAACCTTGTTGGACAAATATTCTTCGAGGGGCATCTAACAGGAGCAGGCTATCTGGAATTCCTCCGTAATTAGCTACCCATATTATTAGAGAATGTGTCACTGCAGAAGCGAATGACGATGTGGTTTCAACACGATGGCGCTCCTCCGCATCGGTCGATCCGTCTGCAATCATTTGAATGCTGCACATCCTGGTAATTGAATAGAAAGCCGAGGGCCAGTTTCTGTACTGTCAGATCATCTGATCTGACACCCCTTGACTTTTTCCTCTGGTGTTATTTAAAAGAACGCGTTTATGCAGACGAGCTAGATAATCCAGAAAGCCTTCGCCAGCGTATTACAGTGGCATGCAGATCTGTTCAACGCACCATGCTGCACGGAGTCAGAGGCTCCATTCAACAGCGTGCCCAGGTCACCAGTTCGAGCACTTGCTTCGTTAGAGGAGTTGTGTTCTAGGAATAGAAAAGGGTTATTCCAGCGCAACAAATTATACCAATATGAAACGATATTTCTAATTACACAATAATTCTATGTCGGCAAACTTGTGGTTAACTTAATGTTAAACTCTGAGAATGTAATTTCCTTCTTTTCTGTGTTCAACTGTGTACCTAGGTATAAATGATTCTTATTTCAACTGCACCTACCTAGAGTTATGTTTAAACAACTACCTACTTGTAGTTCACAAATAAAGAAACAACAGACAATACCATAAACATAAATAAAACACCTAAAATGAAAATAATAACCTTTTTCAGATTAATAATTGTAATTTGTGAATATTACGGTAAAAAAAATTAGTACATACAGGGGGCTCAAATCACCTTCACAGCAAACAGATCACTTCGCATTCTTGCGCTCGTTCCAACTGAGCTACCTAGTAACTTTAGAAATTAGCATTCCGTTAACATGTAGTATTCGATTGTCCCAGTGTACCTTTGCAGTGGTGCAAACGTCAGCTGTGTAATTATCAATATATTAAAAAGCGATTTGATGACATCTATATTAGTACCAATTTCATTGAGTGTTTAACATCCATGTTAAATGCGTGGGTAGAACCTAGTAATGGGGTCGATGTTTTCATGTTGGAATATATAATGCGGATTGCATAAAACTCGAGAATAAAGGGCAACTGACTCACCTGGTATAGTATTTAGATATAACCCCTTATTGGTGTAGCATAATTGAAAATTGGACGTATGAGTGACTTTATAACGTGAATCACATTTTGAGTTCTAGATGGGAGCCCGTGTTGCTAACAACCGCGGCGGACAGTATATATACTATCCATTTCACCTGGCTAAGGCATTTATCATCCTGATGATGGGAGAGATACACGCTCCCGAGACGTCGATGGTTCTACATTACTTCGCCTGTCTTGAAACCCGAGAACTTCTAGATTATGTACACCGCCAGGAAAAATCATATTTGAGTCACGTTTCTTTTTTGCTCCTCTTCCCATTCGTCTGGGAAGACTGGTTTTAGGTTGAAGTTCCCTCCCTGGATGACATCTTCCTATTGACAAGAAGAGTAGAGGGGAGCACAACACCGAGCTGGACACAACTACCTGTTGTAGCGTCAGCAAGCCAACTGAAGATACGGTTACGGAACGCTGAAACCGGTCTTGCAAAACGAATGGGAAGTGGAGATAAAAAGTGTAAAAAAGGTGTCTCAATTTTATCAAAGCTAAACACAATGGCGCTACACTGTCGAATATACCGTTTTTTTTTTTTTTATAAAAGCACCATTTGGTTTTACATAGATGACGTGGCACACGCAATTTGGCAGATGCGCGCGTTGGATGCTGAATGGGAAACTTCGCCACTTGCTCTTCAAATCTTCAAGTGCTGTGGTTGATGATGCAATATATAGATATATACATATTCTCTCGTCCAAAATGGACTCGGTCCTAAACTTGTCCGCCGAGTTACGAAGTCCGCTCTGTCCGAAAACTATTCACCAAGCATATGATACACCTACTTTTGTGTACATATCTGGACACCGAGTCCTAGTGGTGTATGCTGGTCAGTCTCCCTCGTGTGTTTATAGCCGCATACCTGGAAAATTTAAAGGTCCATGGAAACGCGGTATTCCTCAACCGCTATGGAGATTGAGCATTCAGCATAGGCTGTTTTAAATTTCGAGCAAGACTGTCATTCCTGTGTATCACATGTGTTATCCTATAAAGCGAGGTTCTCTAGTAAATAAGATATTTGCGAGAAAAATACAATCTTAGTGGAAATTTTGCTTCTGAAACCGCCAAATTTGAGATATTTGTTCACGTCTTATGATGTCGTAGATAACTACGCCGAACTGTAGACCTATTTCTCCTATTAGTGTCAGAAAACTGATTTTTCCTATATGGGAAAGATTGTTTCGGCTGTGAGTAATACTCAGCCTAAGATTTCCAATAACGTATTTCCTGTTTCGGAACCTTCCGATTAGATTAGATTAGATTAGAAAGCATTCTGTAGGTTCGTTTAGGCCAGAAAGCCACTGAACATAGAACTTGTCAAGGCATATACATGTATACATATGTCTATATACTATGAAAAAAAAATGTATAAAGCTCTAGTGCTAAAAGCGTAGGTTACAAAAACAACAGAATATTTTTTGCATGCACTTAAAAACAAAGAGTATCAAAATATAGTGTTAAAGTGTATAAATAAATAAAATTTCATTATATGTAAAACTAATGTTATGTCAGATGATAGTTTTCAAATTATCGCTATAATAGTTACTAGTAGTAATTATATAAACTAAAACATGATTATTGTATTATGTACTCTTCATAAATGTCAACAAATTACAATACATATTTACAAATATGTTATAGAATTTCCAATGCAAAGATTTACAATTATGTACTAGAGTGTAAAATATCAAAACATCAGACTTTACAGACTTTGTGTCATTGCTAAATACTAAAAAAATTTATTTGACACATTCGTGCAAGCCAAAGTATAAATCAGTTTAATTTTAATATAAAACACACACACTAATATACACACAATGCAATATATTGTAATATTTATAAATACAACGATTATTAACGGTATTGTCAGACAGATTTGTCACTTAAATATTCATCTACAGAGTAAAATGATTTCTTGCAAAGGTACTCCTTAAGAGAGGCCTTAAAAGCCCTGAAATTCCCAACATTTTCTTTGAGATTATTGGGGAGAACATTAAATATCTTGATTGTTTCATAATATACACCTTTCTGAAAGCAACGAAGATTGGCATTGGGACGATGAATCAATCCCTTTTGTCTAGTATTAATGTTATGAATTTCCATATTTGTTATAAAACTGTCGATTAACTGCATAGAATTTTAAAATGGATAATATATAAACACAAGGTAAGGTGAGGATGCCCAATTTTTAAAATAGTTCTTTGCATGACTATCTGCTATAAGCATTACAGATTATTCGTATAGCTTTCTTCTGTATCCGGAATATGCATTTACTATCTACTGAATTACCCCAGAATATTATTCCATACTCGATGATGGAGTTAAAGTAGGCAAAACACACCAACTTAAGTGTATCGATTGAGTGAAATTTAACCAGTGCACGGAGAGCATAACATGCTGAGCTAAGTTTGGGTGTGATGTAGCTAATATGTGACTTCCAGTCCAAATGCTTATCTACCTGAAGGCCAAGAAATTTGACTTCATTTAGATGTTCTAACAATGTATCATTAATTCCTATTTTTATGTGCATTTGTGGTGAGCGAGTAGTTATAAATTTAATTGTTTTTTTTTTTTTCAAGGTTTACTGAGAGTTTGTTTGCTTTGAACCAATTTGACATACAATTTAGAACATAGTTTATTTTAACTACACATTCATTGAAATCTTTACTTGTTACTAGAACACTAGTGTCATCTGCGAATAAATAAATACTTGCAAAACTGTTAATGTATAATGGGAGGTCATTTATGTAAACCAAGAACAAAAGAGGCCCTAAGATTGATCCTCGGGGAACACCGTGTTTTACTGACTTCCATTCTGTGGCACTATTATGATACCCGTTGGAGTTATTAATTTCGACCCTTTGTTTTCTCTTCTCTAGGTATGAAATGAACCAATCTAATATGTTATTCTTTATTCCATAGAAATTTAGTTTAGCTATCAGAATCTCATGATTCGCACAGTCAAAACCCTTCGCTAGGTCGCAAAAGATTCCACCGTCATGTTCCTTTTCATTTAATGCTGATTCAGTAACGGAGAAACTCATTCGGCAGAGGCATCTTTTGACTGCGCTGTGACAGCGACAGTGAGGAACAGCCGTTGTCAGCACTAGCGACAAATAAGTGTCGCAATGGCGCTTGTCAGGCCACACAACGAAGGTGCAGCGAGTTTAAGGCAATATGCGAGAGCTTCCTGTTTCGACTGGTCAACATGCGCACTTGGAGCCGTGGATATGTTGGTCAAACAACTCCTACAAGAGACACGTCTCCACAGTATATTGCTGCAAATTCTGTCATTCCTTCTAGCAACTGGAAGGATAATATAAACGAATGTACTGGATGTACTCCCTGGTGTATCCTGTGCTAAAGGAGAGCTTCCATCATCTGAATCCTTTTTTTTTTTTTTTTTTACAGTAACGTCGATGACCCCGACCATCTCTACGGTGACGTCTTTCCAGTGTCCGCGTTTTAGTGTCACTTGAGTTGGAATGCTTCAGTTATTTTGTTGGATTTTCTATTTTCCCAGTAGATTTTCTGTGGTAACTTCTTTTTTCGCAAACTTGGTCACTGATTGGTTTTTTTTTTTTGGCTTCAAACATTTTCTATTGCTACTTTTAATTTTAATAGCAGAAGCCCTAATATGAAACATAGGCTTTCAATTGTTATAACGTTGATTATTTAATTATTACAGGAGTTAACATCTGCATTTTTTCTTTGGTAACTTCGTATTCGACTTAATTGAATAAAGGCACGAAGCTTGGAGGATCATTCCTAACGAAAGCCCGCACTGTTCTGGAATCGGCTGGGAAGCTTCCAAAGAGTCGGTATAGTAGTATTTTCAGGAGCATTTGTTTTTAATGGATATCCTCCGGCAGTTAGTGCTAAGCCACAGGAATTGAATGTATTTTTCCAGAAAGAAGTGTTTTTATCTCTTATGAAACCTTCCATAGCCAGATATTTTGCTGGTGATTTTAACCGTGTGTTAGATATAGGTGATTGTATGTGTATTTACGAGTGTACTGTGCCGTTGAATGCGTTGACGTTACAGATGAGAATAGTTGAAGTTTGGAGCACTTTATACTGTTCTGTACAGTTCACTTGTTTTACAGCGATCCTGTACCAGCTTTTGTAGATGATATATATCCTCTGGTGTGTATGACGCTAATGCGCAGAGTGTGAATATGGCGAGTGTTCCGATTATCAGCTATAATTTTGCATCTAAAATTGGTTGTTTCTTACTTCCCAACGAAGCAGTATTTAGAAAATGAATTTTACTACCAAAATACCTTACACATTTGATATAAAGGATCAAAATCAACAACAACAACAACAAAGGATTATTTACAGAAACATAACACGGGACAAGATATTCTGGCCGAGGTTATTAGTTTTCGACCTGAAATGTTTCAGTGAAGCAAATGAGTGGTGTAAGTGGAATGATATCGTTTCTCAAGTAACAATACTTAGAGCACGCAATACGATCTTATACATTCCTTTGATATTAAATATTATTTTCACATGTTGTTTTTCAGACTGTCCTAAATTTCCCAATACAGTTGCACTGTGGAAGAAATTGACGATGTACTTACCTCTTTTCGGTTACCACTTGAGTTGGAAAAGTGAAAACATGAAACTATTAGTTGACACATTGGGAGCGAGTCAAGGGTATCTGAAAAGTAAGTATCCTATACAAGATATAGCAGTTGTCTATTTCTAAATGTCTACATTTGCGTTAATTTAAGGGAAACTGGGAATGAAATTCAAAATGACTATATTTCTGTGTACATTTTTCTGAAAGTTTTACTGTGATTGCATTGCTGTTATGTTAATTAGAATACAAAATGCCATTAAAACTGGATAAACACTTTGCAAGATATAAATTATTTCACACATTCTATTATGTAACTATGTTGCATAATTAAGATGTCACATGCGCATCAAACTTTGAGAGAATTGGCGGGCATTTTGTGAATTCAAGCTTAAAAGCACAGACGGAAACTTTTAGTGGTGATATTTAAATAACTTTTATTACTGAATTACTGCGATTTTTTTTAAAGTTACATATTTTAATCCATAAAGTAACCATTTTTCAAAAATATAAAAATGCATTTATCACAAATTGTGTGTTTTAACAAGATCTATTTGTTTTGTTTTATAGTAAGTGTTTGCCTATCTCTTACGGCTTGCCGGTTATGCAAAAGGCATTCAGAATGAAGAGCACTTCAGAGACTGTTCCCAAGAAATTTCGGATATATATTTTATTTTTCATATAAACTTCTTTAATATACGGCAGTTTAATAATATCAATAGAACCATTTCTTAGAAAACCGAAAATTTCCAAAAATGTTCCATTTAAAGGGTAGTCTAGGGAATTTTCAGAATACATTCGTGTTGTTTTCCTTGGAAGGTAGTAAACTTAAATACTAAGTTTTGTGTTTAACGGACATATCGTTTTAAGTTTTGCTTTCCACAGGCACACACACAGACGGGTGCACATACTGGCCTATATCTAAATGGCTTTTTGCATTCAGGGCTCCGCAAAACATGTATTTCCGGTGAAACCTCGGTATCAAACTTTTAGGTGGAATACAATAACTTCTCTACCTACTATGTACATCGTACATACGCAACAGAGAAAGTAAAAAGTGTTCGCATGTTATAAAATGTTTCAACTTCTCCCATTTGAATTATGGAAAATAACTAATTTCAACTACTTAAAGTTGCTTAACTGGTGCACAATAAGAAACTGTGAATGTGTTAATCATAAAATGTACTTCAAAAAGTGTTTGAAAATGAAAAACATAAGCTTAAAAAATTGGGGTTTAAAGTTTTGAACGCGGAGTTTAACATAAATGGCTCAGAACCAATTAAGCAACAATTTGTGGCTTTAAACAAATTATTCAGCTAGAAAGTGCAAGTATAATAAGAAAATTTAAAAAAAATGAAAATGCTCTCTGTTTCACAAAGTCCACCCATGCATTGCCTTAATGCTTTAGGTTATCAGCACAATTTCGGGCTGACCCTTTCAAAGTTGGTGCTACCCATCACTGGCACAAACCTAAAACGCCGTACAAGAAATAAATCGTGTCAAGGTATGCAAGTGCTGTACGCTGTATGAATATCGACAAACCGGCCTCCTTACACACACATACACACACACGCACAAACACACAAACACACACACGCATAAACACACAAACACACACACTCAGTGGGCTTAGATATATAAAAAGTTGATGGTTCCTTCACATTACATTCTCCACCTCTTCGGCAAACAAGATATTCTTACAAAAGATTCTGCTTTTATACACATCATTCTAATCGAGATACTCAATAACCTTACCGGAATACATTAAGCTAAAGCGATAGTCCACGAAACCCTTGGTTTATACAGAGTGATGCCAATGAAGTCGCCATTTCTCTAGCGGAAATACTTAAATTAGAGGCTGCCCCCATTCTGTCATTGTGGGTTGCACCACTGCGACTGTTGTCAATTTGATGGCGCTGAACATCTGTTTTTCCATTATCTGAATCTATACTCCTTTGTCTGCTCCCAATTTGGTGTGAGACCTTGGAATCTAATCTCTTTGTTGAGTGCTGATATCATACTTATTTCACTATATCTCCTAAGGTTTCTCAGTAAATATAATATGAAACACTAAACCCTCAGTAGCGCTTCCTACCGCAATCAAACATCTACTGATCGTCTCATTTTTTTTCGCGCTCATTGCCGTATGACGCGGATAGCATGGACATTCCCTGATTCAGCGTCAGTAAACCGAATACAAGCCGGTTCCCATGACCGCGCTCGCTAAAGTGCCTCGCTTTGGTGCTTCGTGGCGCAGGGGATCGTGGGTTCGATTCCCGGCTTTGACATGGATGTTTTTGTGTTTGTGTGTTTGTGGATGTGTACATGTATATGTATTTGTCACAAAACAGCAAAATGGTAAAGAAAGAAAAAAGGAAAAAATAGGAATAAATAAAAGGAATACAGCACTGGAGTCCCGACCAGACTTCGGAACTGTATTTAATTAAAAAAAAAATACAACGAAAAGCTCTCTAGCATTGCTTTTCCACAAAGAATATAGAACATTCTCAGATAAGAAAGACCGCATAGTAGTCATCTTGAAATACATGTAGGGATACATACAGATTAAAAAGAACAATTATTTTGGATGAGCAGTTAGAGTATGTGGTCATTCATGTTCCGCTATTGGGTTAGAGCTTGATGCTGGGTCAAACCATGGGCGAATTCACGGATCACGGCAGCTCGCGCTGAAGCATGACGTAAAATAGGGTTACATTACAGGTTGCAAATCTGGTATCCTGGAGCTACAGTCAAGGAAAGGTACCATATAAAACGAGGGAGCAATAAGAATGTCCTAGACAACTCTACACGGCATTCTGCATTGTGATATGGAACAGCTGGTGCCAGCAATATTATTGCCGGTAATAAATTACAAAGAACTGCAGTAGTATATAAATTATACAAAAGACGCAGGTAGCCATGATTATACAGCAATAAAATTGTGCACCAAATAAGGAAATAATTATCTGTATCACAAGTCACATTTCCCGGATGGTAGTACCTTTATACCAGATTTGCAATGTCTGATGTAACTCTATTTTAAGTGATGCTTAAGCGTTAGCTGCCATTGTTGTTACACATATTGCTTCAATGCATTAGGCCAAATTAGTGGCATTTAGCAAGTTTTTGCTTTTCTAACTTTGTTTTAGCCACTTTTACGGCCAATGCTTTTTTTCTACATTAACAAATACAAATTAAGCGTTCCCACATTTTATTCTATTATTACACTCCTGTAAGACATAAATTAAATTGGGTTCCAAAATAAATGCCATACCACTTTTTATGTACAGTTACATTCAGAATTTCTCTGAGAGGAAAAGAACCCGTTCATGTGTATAAACATTTAGTTAAATAAAAAGTACAAATAACACAATAAAATACGGCAAATTGAAAATCCACAAATTGCAGGATATTATTAACATAAATTATACATATACAAACCTTTAACAAAATGAATGCTAATTGCCCCAAAAGTTGTTGCCTTACTAACTTTAATGCTCTACACCATAATAATTGTGCCTAAAATTGGGTTTTGTTTTAACGAGGTAGACATTTACAAGCCTGAGAATAAACTTGGTTATAGTAAAACTATCTAACGGAAAACTAATGACACATAAGGATACCTTAATGTAATAACGAATAACTATGAAGTATGAAAATAATAATAATAATAATAATAATACTAATAATAATAATAGTGTATTATTATCATTATTATTATTATTATTATTATTATTACTATACGCTACGTGCAATCCTATTTGCGTGATTTTCTTATGGGGCTTTGTTGCCTTGATTTTGTCCTACAATACTGTAGCCCTTAGAGTCAGATAGGAACAAATAAACACAATTACTAATTTGTTACTAGTTCCTCAAATAAATAATATTTAATAAATCATGAATTTCATTTATTTATTTGTTTATTTATCTATCTATCGAAAATAAAGGCTCTGAATCTGAGGTGGAACATACTCTATAACCTTTCTCGATTTACATATGCTGTTCTTGTGTATCATTACGGATTATACTCATTAGAGCCTGCAAACTGCTGGTCAATGAGCGCGACGCGCTCACCGTCTCCGGTAATAGCACCCTCCCCTGCCGGTGTAAAGCGAGTGTATCTCTTGCCAGTGCCCTACTTGCCGCCTTTAAATTGAAATTGGCTCGTTGAGTTCTGCAACACGCACGAATGGATGTCTGTGCACGTCAATTACTGGGCTATTGGCCACCTGGTACACAACGAATGGACTGAAAGCGCGATATCGTTGGAGTTCTGGTATACGTAATTTGCCCGTACACTTGAGCTCATTTGTGTTCAAAACCATGAACAGTACAAATTAATGACCAAAACTCGCTCTACGGTCATCTCTAGTGTTGCACATGTGAGGATCTTACGAGCGCACCTTTTTCAATTGTTCAGGAGCAATAACCTTAATGCGGGTTTCGGGTCCGTGGTGAGCAACTGGCAAACTTCTCCTGAACCACTGGTCGTTATCAGATCAAGCGTAGTTTTTTGTGAAAACAAAGGAAATCTTAGGCTCAATTTGTTAACCTAATCAAAGCAATTTGTTGTTTACCAGCGATATACAAAGCTTATTATGTGCGATGAGACACTCTTGCATGTTGATAACCTTACAACAGAAAGGAAACGAAAACAAACACATCAAGAAAGTATGGTGGGATGCTATATGTGCATTAAGTAACTCTACAGAAGAGTGTAGAAGTAAAACAACTTGCTGTTGTTGAGCAATAGCTCCTACTCCTGCTTATCTCTGATTATTTTGTATCGTCAACTTGTTTTATTTTATTATCTATGTTGCTTCGGCTAGCTGGGTTCTAGATGGAGTAAGCATCTCTTAGCATGGCGCGATTGGTAAAAGGAACTAGTTCAGAGCTAACATATTTGTAACTTGTAGTTTGTGTATTTGTGCCAACTATTGCCAAGAAAATTAACTATTTATAAACAGTTTTTGTTTATAAGAGATCCCAGCTGAAACAGTAGAGCAGCTGATTTAAGCAGCACTATTACACTTAGTTTATATTTCTGAAAACAGGTGGATTAATCCTCCAGTACAAATTACTTGCAAAACACTCTGAATGATATCTACGTAACGCTCAATATTAAATTCAGTAACTGCCGAGGAACCTGCGCAGATTAATGTATTAAACCAATTAGGTCTGTTGAAAACATTTATGTAATGTGTGCTTTGAAGCGTAGTAATTGAACTATGATTTTAGCAGCGAAATTTAAGCACACGCTATTGCTAGAAATTGAACAGAGGTACTTGTATTATACCCCAGTGTAGGCATTATGCCATTTTAAGCACTTGAACTTGGGTCCTGCAAGAATGTGATTCTGAAAATCTGACTTATGCCTACACGTGACCACCGTGAGGAGCATGAACTGCTAAAAGTATATACATTATGTGTAAGCAATAAACTGTTTCAACGAGGGGCGAATCGGAAATCACAAACAATGATGAAATTCAGCTTTTTTGTAATACTCGCCGGACTGTCACTCCAGCCGCAGTCTGACTGCATGCAAACCAAAGATAATCTTGCAGGTAGACGCTAGTGGAAGATATGAATGGCACATTTCCTGTTTACATTCTTTTCCAAAAGTATATCCTTCCTCCGCTGCTACATGTAAAGAATAAAATTCAGACACTATAATGACTTGCAACTGTCGAAACCGTTTATACGTGTAGTTCTGTGTTCGCAATTCATGTGAGTTCAGATGTTGGTTTTGTGGTTGTGAATAACAGTGATTTTAACAGTTAGAAGTGCGTTAAACAGACCCTTAGTTTATAAGACTCATTTTACAGCAACAATGTTGCGTCAGTGTGTAAATACTCCGAACGTATTTTATTATGTGTGTGGTGAGCTCATTACAAAATCTCAAAGAGAAAGTATTAATCCTACGATTAAGAAAGCATATGAATTGTGCTTTAGCTCTAAAGTAGATAAGGACAAAAGATTTGATCCTAAATATTGTTGTAGTGGATATTCACGTAATTTGAGATGCTGGTTAAATGGCACTCGCCCTTCTATGTGGTTTGCAAAGACCACCTTTTAGGCTGTTACTTCTGTTTAACCAAAGTTTCTAATTTCTCCTCAAAAACAAACAAAGTATAATCTATTCAGATATGCCCTCCGCGTGAAGGCCTATTAAGTACAGCAATTCACTTCCTATTCCAACGCCACCTGGAAAATTGATCCCACAAGAGGAAGGATCGAGTTCTTCCCCTAAGGCTGGTCCCACTACTTCCTTTACTCCCGGCTCTCATTCTGAATCTGTATAATACAAAACAAAAACAAAAAGAAGTTTAATTTCACAATGATAAATTATCTTGTAAGAGATTTAAATCACACACAAGCCCTTCTGGATTGTTAGCAAAGGAATGGAATCTCTTACAACCGGGTACCAAAGTATCAATCTATCGTAAGCCTCAACATAGCTTATCGACATATTTTTCTAAATATATTTTTTCTTGTTTATTGTAATAATGTGAGGGAACTTGTGCATCAGCTTGGCAGGAACATATTCCTGATGAGTGACATTTATTTATCGACTCTTCAAAGTAAAGTCTAAAAGGTGTATTGCTACACAATGGCATTATTTACCCTTCGGTACCAGTGGCTTATGGCGTAAATATGAAAGAAACGTACGAAAACTTGGATATCCTAAATGCAGTAAGTTATAACGACTGCGAATGGCAAATGTGTGGAGACCTAAAAGTTGTTGGTGTATTAACCGGACTGCAACCGAGATATATGAAATATTGTTGTTTTTGTGTGAGTGGAACTCTCGCGACAGAGTTAATCGTTTAACAGTGAAAGAGTGGCCTTTGAAACAAAGTTTAGTGCCATGCAAGAAAACTGTAAAGTTTCACCCAATCGTAGATTCTCAAAAACTGTTAAACCACCGCTCCATATAAAGCTGGGCTTAATGAAGAATTTCGTTAAAGCAATGGACAAAAATGGGAATGGTCTTCAGTATTTAAGAGACAAATTTTCCAGGTTAAGTGAAGGAAAATTAAAAGAGGGCATTTTCATTGGTTCTCAAATATAGAAGTTCCAGCAGGATCCAATGTTAGAAGAAAAACTCACCAAAACAGAAAAAGTAGAGTGGTATATGTTCAAAGACATGTGTTTTCCTGGGAAATTACAAAGCAGATAACTACATCGAAGTTGTAGAAAATTTGTTAAGGGCATATGAGGTAATGGGGTGCAATATGTCCCTTAAAATTCATTTCCTGCACTCCCATCTTAACTTCCTCCCACTGAACATGGGAATGGTGAGCGACGAGGATCAACAAATATCCCAAATGGAAAGGCGATATGCAGGAAAACTGTCTCCTAACAACCTTGCTGAATACCGTTGGTTTCTTGACTCTGGATGTTTCAGGTTTAGCCACAAAAGAAAAGTCTTCCAGAAAAGCATTCTAAAATTGTAAGTTTTTAATTCTTTTTTAAAGTTATTTGCAAGTAGTTTTTTAGTTTTAGTTTTTAAAACTATTTGACATTTTATCAGTAATCACCACATCCTTTTCAATAATATTTGTACTTTTGAACACTGAATGTAGCAAAACGTTGGGTCTGTAACTACATTTATGAAAAAAACATGTTATATTTTGGCCAAAATATTAAATCTGGTTGCCAAAGAAAATGATACGTGATAGGGAATTTCTGACTTCAAATTTGAATTAAGGAGACCCGAATTAGTTGCCACTGGTGTGCGATCCAGAAAACGTTCCATAACTTTTACTTTGGTAAAAGAGACAATAGGTCCCCTATCTCAAACTGTTTATCTAGGATCCCTCTACAATCCTATAAATTTGTGCGGTGAATTCTGGGACATATTATACCACTCGCCTCTCGCAATGCAGAGTCTGAAAGCGCACCGGACACAAGAAGGAGAAATAAAATGAGAGGAAATGACGGAACGAAGAGTCGCGGTAGAATAAACCACCGCAGCATCCGCTTTGATGGCCAGGGTAAAACCACGAAAAACACCATGCTCAGAGGGAGCGTTCATTGGGAATCGAAACCGGGGTATCCTCAATTCGAGCCTCACACTTTACCGCGGAACTATTTTGCTCGTTTATGAATTAATAAGTACTAGACTCAAGTTCAGCTAAGAAATTAGACAGATATTAAGATTTCGTGCATAGAGACAGACACGTATAATGTAGGAGGCGTTGCCATAACGTTCTGCTTGTAGAGGCGCGATCAGGCATGAAACTGAACGTTCATTCCAGTAAAATTACTGTAAAAATAAAGCGTTCTAACTGCAGATAACGGCTAGATGAGTACAAACAAAAGAAAGGAGAAAAGATCCGTACGTTTGTAACACGCATATAAATAAGCGTATGGATAACTTACAATTTTCAGTGCAATTCTTCGCAGTCAGTGCTATCACTGAGATTGGACTCGAAAGATGATTCACGCTCCATCAGGTCGTCTCTTCGTAGGTCTCTCCCTCTTTTTTATTAATTCTAACACTTATATTTATATTGGAGTCTTCGTATTATTTTTTCAGCTGGAAAAAATTCATTCAGACTTTTTTTTTAGCTTTAGAAGTTCATGCAAAGAAGGACAGGAGGATAGAAAAAAATTGAAGTGAGGTTCTTCAAACTATTACGGTTTTATATTTGACGTAGCCGTGGCTCGAATGACACAGTTTGTTGCTGGACAATTTTCTATCCCCCAGTACATAAAAACTGTCGCCGACGAGGCAGCTTACAATATACGGGATTCTCCAACGTGTGTAACCATTTAAAGCTACCCGTTTTAATTGTGTACCGATTTCAAAAACATCTGCTTTTTAAGTCGTATATATTATAATAACGCGAATTACATACTCATGTATTTTAGAATTATTTGATATTATACTCATAGATACAGAGGGCACAAACTGATGCTGATATAGAAGATGCACAGCTATAAACTTTTAAGAGGAGGGTTGGTTCTCTAAGGATATGATTTTGTTGATAATGTCCCGAAATGGTGTATAGGGTATTTCGAAACGACACCGAACCAAGATATAGATGTTATTGCTCAGGTCCTATGTGATACGAAAATATAACATTCAACATCACTAGAAGTACCTGAACAAAACACCTGATAATCAGTATGAATTAGGCAGTTATCCAGGAACAATGCCGTGCGCCTGGCCCCACTACCGGAATAACACAGTTAATGTGGGAAGCTCCGCGTCATTTGCTTTCACAGTATATGTCGATATGCTGCACAATGGTTAGGTCGCACTAAGCTTCTTGTCGTACGAAACCCCGCTGGAAAACCTTTATTTATTTGTTTATTCTCCGAACATATAATTTTTTATCGTAACGGGCAGTGACTGAAAAACGAAATTACTGGGGAAATAAGCTGGGATACATACACCACTAACACTTTGTGTTACAGGCAATTCAAGGGATATGCACTTGGGAATGACTTTCCGAATTTCCACATTTTTGTATGGATTCTTTTGAAAATAATACTGTGATTTCATTGCTATTTAGTTAATATGTATACCCAATTGCATTCATATTGGATAAATATTCCTAGGGTTATGATTCATTTTATGACGGTTATTATGCAAATATATATCTTAAAACGTTCCATACGCCTCAAAATCTGAGAAAATCGATTGCAAGTTTTGCAATTAGAGCTGTAATCACAAGCAAAAATACTATATACAGATATTTTAAATCAATTTAATGAGCGAATTGTGAAATTGTTTACAAAGCTATAAAATGATTGAATCCTTAAAAATCAGCCTCATTTTAAAGAAAAATTATTGTTGGCATAAGAGAATGTTAATATGGATACTTTTTGGGAAATTTTAATGGAACTAAAAGCAAAACTGAGACACATGGAGCATTTTGAAAATCTGAAAACGTAGTTCTAATAAAAACGCTGTTTTTATAAAATAGTATACTTCGAAACAGATGTGCTGTGCGATATTTAAATGGCTAGGGCTGAAAGAAGGGGCAGTATAAATAAGTGTTGACTCTCTATGGGTGCCCAAAAGTTTCATTTATTTACTATAATTAGAGTTTCGATTTTTTGACCGAATGTGGCAAAAAAAAAAAATCACTCGGTGTCACTTAACCTTAGCTATCTTGAGGATGGCGGCAAAGAACTGATAACGGCAACAGAGGAATTTATGTTATTAGAATACTAACAAAGGTTTGTAGATACAGTTAAACAAAATGAAATACCTTTTGCAGTGAGACAAGAATATTAATTTATTATGTTTTTCTCGAAATATTAAATGAAACATTTGTACATTTAACATCAAATTCTTGTTTAAGTTGTTAAGCGTTTACTATTAGAACAATTATAAAACGATTGGGATAATAAGTACAATATAGTAATGTTTGTGGCAAAGTACGTATGCTTCGCATTTTACAAGCTCGAAACTGACTCGTAGCTTATACTCTGCAGCCTAAAGGCTAGGACAGGGTTGTTGACAAGGTACAAGGAGAACCCCGTTTGATTTCATGGCAACCACTTGGACATCATAACAGGTGCTTCCTGCTTTGCTTGGTCTCAAAATGATGCAACACTTCAACGCTAGATCAACACATATCTAATAAGAGTTTCGAAGTAACGACATTAAATGTCAGACTAGTTCAAGTGTCGGTTATAAAACTTGAAACAGCACGTATATTTGTAAATATATTGGTTATATACACGAAATATTGAGTATCGTTTGACTCTAATATTAATTTTTTATTACAGTGATGAATAATTTTATGTTTGATCATATGTTTCTGGTTAAATCAGTGTAGCTCATTATATTTACTGTAAAGTACGTGAACAGATATAGTAATTCAATTCCTTTCTGCAGATTAAGTCAAGTAATTGTACACGTATATGCTGGTTCACCATTTTACTTCTTTAAACATTTACCTTCCGTTATAAAAGTCTTACTTAGCACGGGTGTCAGTGACATCGCGAGCGCTGTAGACTGACTAGTGAAAAAAATGATGACAGTTAAATACCTTTTAGTTTATTTTTATACTCATAGATTCCATTTTTTTATTCTCATAAAATGAAATCTATGAGTATAACAATAAACTAAAAAGTAAATAAATGGAACGAATGTTTTTGATTGTTCTTAAAAGTTTGAACTTTGGGCAAAAATTCTTTTTTTTTTTAGGAAGAAGGGCCTTGGTTTAATTTTACTCAATTCATCCCTCACTTACCAATCGAATTCATCCCTGTAATATCCGTCCAAAATGCGTCACTATTGGGTAGTGCTGAAACGATTATGGCGGCGCTAAAGACGGATCCGGGATAAGTGACTCCGTGCCATGGCACCACTTTAACAAACTGAAGAAATACGTATGTATATGACTGTTCACAATCGTAGACGATTACATCAAGAATTCAGTCATCTCGATTATTCTTCAAGGCGCAATGAAACCACATGCCTGACAATCGAATACCAATAGAACCTGAAGGAATAGCAAGTTTGTACCATTATGTTACCATCTATAAATCCGTGGCAAACCTAGCTGGCCACGAATTTACAGCATTCTAGGTTTTCAGTCTGGATTCTTAGCGGGGAAAGACGAAAGGCCAGATTCGTGATGGTATCTATCACAACGTATCGTTGGCAGCACAGGATATCTTTAATACCAACATCATTGTACTTTTATAAGCCAAAGTATGCTACCCTGAGAACGGAGAAATAAGGTACTATCAATAATTTGTAATGTGAAAGCGGAAAATCGTGTTTTGTTATTATCAAACTCGTCATCCATTTTCTATTGTTCATAATAAATATTCAATAATTTTTAATTTCTCTAGCAAGCATGCACAATATAGATGACAGGTAAAGAAGGTATTGTATTCCATCCAAAATTCGATATCGAGATTTTACCGGAAAGACATATTTTGAGAAACCCTGAATATAAAAACATTTATAGAAAAAGATCAACGTGTGTGTGTTTCAGCCTGTCTGTGTGTGCGTGTATATGGGGATGACAGCGAAACTCAAAAACGAAAAATGGTTAAATACCAAACGTGGTATTTAAGTTCAGTAGGTACCTTCCAAGGATGCGACACGAAGATTTTCAGAAAAATCCCCCAAGCCAAACTACCCCTTATATGGATCTTTTTTAAAATATTCGATTTTCTAAAAATGGCTAACGATTTTGATTAAATGCGTATATTAAAGCTTACATGGCAAATAAAATGTATCTCCTGAATTTCTTGGAAATATCCCTGATGTCTTCTTCATTCTAATTGATTTTTGCATATTTTGTAAACCGTAGGTAAGATATAGATAAAAACTTACTACACAAAAATGTAGAGATCGTTAAAAAGCAGAATTAAGGTCATATACATTTGTGTACAAGTAACCATTTCAGAGATATTCCCTATTATTGGTTTCATTGTTAAAATACTTTAACTTTCCCCAAACGGGAAGTCTCGTCCGTTTCTTATCTCTTTTGTTTTCCTCCTGTCCTTAAAAGAGAAACAGATTTCAGTGACAATCGCATAGCGACAGCTTTTCAAAGATTTGACTATCACTTTAACCTAATGTTTTCACTTCTATGTACAGGAAACTAAGCAATAAGGCCATTCCTGGTAATGTTTATCTTGATTAGCATTAAATATATAAAAGATTAATAGTTTGTAAGAATAGTTTGTTTCTAGAACAGATAGAGAACATAATATGAATGGAACACGCTATACTTTTTTTTAGATTTAACGTATTTTAACCTGGTAGGTCATATCGGACGAGGATTGAAATCGGTGAAATGATGCTCCAATGAGCCTGGGATCTATATAGCTTACAGTTATCGACATTCATCTTCTCAGAATAAGGGAAACTCCCGGAAAATCCTTATCCGGGAAACTCGCCCTACCCGGGATTCAAACTCGCGATCCTTGAGTAGGAGACAGAAACGTTACCCCCACACTACAGAGCCGGGCTAATTAATCATTGTTTTCTAATAATGTCGCATGCACTGTTAAGAGTCCAGCAGAGGATTGAAAGAGAAATCTGCAATTAGCTGTTTTCTTTATTTAAGTAACATCAATAAAATAAGTTTCACTAATCAACCCAATTTCTTTATTATCGTTTGAAAATGGGGTGGGTATGAGAAAATCTACTCCTGATCTGCACATAATGTACTGAGCTACGAAATTCAATAGAGACGTTTTCACGAAAAACTAAGGGGTATGTGCTGGTAGGATATATGTATGCTGTGAGAGGGATTCCGGGTTCAATTCTCGATTGGGAGGTGGAGATATTTCTTTAACCAAGATTATTAGGTCATTCCCCAGCAGGGTCTTGAAGTAAAAGTGAATGTGTGATGTAACGTATGAAGCCCAAATACAATGACAACTATGCGCGAGTTAATACTATTGCCGATAGACAATATGTTCCAAAGGCAAGGCCACTAATATGACCATTGCAGTTAAAGGCAGATGACAAATAAAACAAAAATAAGTAAACAAATAAATAAAACTGGATCTATTGATGTGAAGTCCAAGGGCTGTTTTCTACTTTCCGTGTGATCTGTTTGGTGCCAAAGAAGTAGTAATACAAATTGTATCCTAAAAACCATTTCGAGGATGTAGTTTTGGCACTATCAGTTTTCGTGCTTCATCCGCCACTGGACGGCACTACTTGGTAATGAGTGCCCGGTCAGCACTGGAAACTCTCTCGCGGAACTAAGTATCACCAAAATCCTTTAAGGGTTCTGGTCACAATTATTCTAATCTGGTGCTCAAAAGTTATAAAAAATGAAACTGAGTGCCAGAAAGCTACATTAAGAGACTGTCTAACACTTCCCGGAAACTCCAGTGACGGAAAGAACGCCCCGAAAGCATGGAAGTAGTTAACATAGGACAGAGCTGACACAGGGGCAAGTGAGCATACACAGGAGAGATAGGGAATTAAAGGTGGAGGACGAGCCTGGCAAGAGATCAGGGCTATGGCAAGTGAGCATACATATACCCCCGCCGCTGAATCCTTGCACTTGACAGTTCGGGTGGTTTCGCGTAAGGTTGCCTATGCTGTCTTTGCGGCGTTGCCAGAGTAACTAGTAAACAACAACAGCTGATTACAAATGTCTCTATCGTGTGTAAAGACGAATGTAAACAATGCACATAGTAAATGAATGCTGATGAATAATGAAACTATTTCATTGTTATTGCTGAAAATTTAAAATAACAGTGATACTATAACGTATGTAGCATAAATTACGTTTTTACGACAAAATAGAAGAAATTAATGCAAAATAGCTTGTTACAATGAGAGAAAGGTATAACAAAGTGAATTCCACTCACCGGTTTAGAATTTTAATAGCTCAATTCCATCCAAGTCTCCGTCGTCATCATTCTCGGAAGCATCATTGTCATTGTCATCATCATCATCGTCTTCACCAAGACATATCATTAGTGGTTCACATTCACTGATGATTCCGTGCACATGATTCACTTTCTTCTGCCATGAAGCCGCATCCACCCTCGCCACACCTTCCCACAAAAGTCTGTTCACCTCTGTAATTGTGAAAGTCTTTTTATTTTCCCTCACGCAAGTCTTAATGTCATTCCATACTAGCTCAATGGGATTAAAATGACAGTGATACGGTGGTAATTTAATCACTTCATGGCCAAGCTCCCTGGCTACTTCATCTGCAACATATGTTGGTGTGACCGGCTTATTTTCTTACACCACGGAATATAAAAGCAGCTTGGTCATGTTCATATTTGCAGCTACACCCCTTTTGTTCAGCCACTCTACCATAACCTCTTTGGTATGGCCGGATACTCCTTTCTACTATAATATATGTGCTTACGTATGGCGGGCGTCCAATTGGAAAGCATCAATATTTGTGACCGGACGAGGCTGTTTTTTTTTTCTTCCCTGCCGTTCACAGAAATACCTGTTGCATTCCAAATGTTTCAGGGATTTTGTCTTCCTGCTCTTGAAGTTTCAACCCGTTGCTTATTACTGTTCTCGTGCTTAGTCCAAGAGCTGCTGCAGTTCGCTCCACGGGTTTATCCGCAGGAATAGAGAGGGATGCCCAATAACTTTCACGTACTCCTTCTCACTATCAAAGAATTTCCGCACCATTCTTAATAGCTCCAATGCCTGGCTGTTAAGTGGCACACCTTTTCGCAGAGGATTCTCACTTCGCGAATCACTCGATGTACGGCGTCGCTTTGGAGGCATCACCTCAAATCTTGTATAAATAATATAATATATAGGTAATGAAATATAGATAAATATATAATATATGTATATAAATAAACTAAAGAAACACCATCAACACTATCAACAATAACAACGAATAATACGTAGCTTACACAGAACAACTCAAAGCACGTGTTAGGTGTTCGCAAACTGACCACGCGGTTGGAAATAGCCACAAAATGCAACGGTGCGGCATCTAGATTCGTTTCCACCGTCTGGCTTGCCGACCGGAATGCTGCTTTATGATTGGTTCAGAAAGTCACACGGGTAAAGCGCTTCATCTGTTTTATGTGGGTGTACCAACTTAACTCCCAACTGTCAAGTGCAAGGATTCAGCGGCGGGGATATAGTAGAAATATGGAATTCAGCGGGGAATGCTAGGAGGAGTAGGGATTCTAACCTAGGCCTTGAGTATTAGATGTATTTTTCAGTCCTATGGGGTCCCTTCCAAGGCCATGTGCTTTGTTTATCAGCTATTTTTATGTGTTTTCTCAGAATTTTTATATGTTTTAGCGATTTTAAATGCAATCCTGATACTGTATGAGAAACTTTTTTTTTATCATTATTTTGCAGCGTTTGCTCTGTTTTTGAGTGCTTACAGATCAGCTATACCGTTTCTTGAGGGTTTTTCGGGGTGCTAGGACAGCTGTTTCGAATGCTTTTAATGGCATTTCACACCATTTGGAGGGTGTTTAGGTCTCTAGTTTCAGGATACTTATTAGTCATTTTAGCTCTTTTCAACTGATTTCACGCCATTTTGTGGGTATTTAGGGCTCTAAAGCTAGTATTTTAGGCTTTTTCAGATTTTTGCTCATACTTTACATTATTTTAGTGTTTTCTTTTGATTTTTGACGCTTTTATAAGTATTTTAGTACGTTTTGGGTCTATTTTTCAGTGATTGTAGTGTTCTCTCATGCATTTTTCAGGATTTTAAAGGTGAACTTTAGCGTTACCACAGCTATTTCGAATGTTTTTACTGCCATTCTAGGTCATTTGAAGGAGTGGGTAGGTGTTTAAGTCTCTACGTCAGCTAGTTTCAGGATACTTATTAGACATTTTAGCTCTTTTCATCTGATTTCACGACATTTTGTGGGTATTTAGGGCTCTAAAGCTAGTATTTTAGGCTTTTTCAGACGTTTTGCTCATATTTTACATTATTTTACAGTGTTTTCTTTTGATTTTTGACGCTTTTATAGGTATTTTAGTACGTTTTAGGTCTATTTTTCAGTGATTGTAGTGTTTTCTGATGCATTTTTCAGGATTTTAAAGGTGAATTTTAGCGTTGCCACAGATATTTCGAATGATTTTACCTCTAGTACAGTTTGATAATAAATAACTAAACAATAAGAAACTGAACCTAAACCATTTCAACCTAATAAAATGCTAGATATCTATATGAAAACTAAAAGCTAAAATACTAACTATGAGTTATAAAATATGTCCAACGCTTCAACAGAAACAAAGAAACAAATGTTCAGATCATTATTCTAAAGAAAAAGAATCTTGAATAAAATTAAAAAAAAAAAAACAACAAGACGAATAAAACACGAGGAATCATTATGTTCACTAAACTTTTAACACTTCGACAACAAAGGCTTAGATCATTATTCTAGTGACAGCCTAGGAAGAGATACATCATATAAAAAGACAAATAAAAAAAGATGGAGACACGAAAAGTTAGGCTATCTAAGATTTGCAACCTAAGAAAGACTGGAAACCATACAAATATATTTCCACGCTTCAAATATTTGCATCTGAGCATGCAGAGTTTTGCAAAAAGGATGCAATATTACTCTTAAACTATACAAAAATACTGAATCAGAATACAGACACGTTTATAAAGGATTCAAACTATGGAAAAATATGACAAAGCTGTAAAATACTGGATGGGCTATTAAAGCGATCAAGCTGTCCAGGAACATATGAGAAGTAGTATAAAACGTAACGGATAGTGTAAAAAACGTGAAAAATACGTGAAAAACGATGACAGCAATTACAGGAAATTGTTACATAAACGACATAACTAACAGAAAATGTCGCCAACTACTATCAAACATTAGAAAAGAGACTATAAGACACCATGTCGCTTTAAATACGTTTAAAGCACTCCAAAACGCACTTAAGCATCGACAGTATACCCTCGTCGCTGTGACAAAGTCCTTAAAGAGCTTTCAAAAATTACATTCAAACGAGGATAAAATATAAATTGCATGAGAGCTTAGCACCGTACAATAATCTGAATACCTTAAAAGTCATAAATGATGTGTAAGGTGCCACAAAACACTGCAAAATGTGCTAAAAGCACCTATAAAGGTACTTAAAACATTATAAAACGCTGCAAAAGAATGTAAAATATTAGCATAACGTATGAAAAGGTCTAAAATATATATATACCTTCAAAACGGTTATATATGACTGGAAAAGAGTTAAAAGTCTAATCAATACCCCACAACTAGCTGTCCTAGAGACCTAAACACCTACCCACTCCTTCAAATGACCTAGAATGGCAGTAAAAGCATTCGAAATAGCTGTGGCAACGCTAAAATTCACCTTTAAAATCCTGAAAAATGCAAGAGAAAACACTACAATCACTGAAAAATAGACCCAAAACGTACTAAAATACTTATATAAGAGTCAAAAATCAAAAGAAAGCACTGTAAAATAATGTAAAACATGAGCAAAAAGTCTGAAAAAGCCTAAAATACTAGCTTTAGAGCCCTAAATACCCACAAAATGGCGTGAAATAATTTGAAAAGAGCTAAAATGTCTAATAAGTATCCTGAAACTAGGGACCTAAACACCCTCCAAATGGTGTGAAATGCCATTAAAAGCATTCGAAACAGCTGTCCTAGCACCCCGAAAAACCCTCAAGAAACGGTATAGCTGATCTGTAAGCACTCAAAAACAGAGCGAACGCTGCAAAATAATGATAAAAAAAAAGTTTCTCATACAGTATCAGAATTGCACTTAAAATCGCTAAAACATATAAAAATTCTGAGAAAACCCCAAAAAATAGCTGATTAACAAATTACATGACCTTGAAAGGACCTCAAAGGAGTGAAAAATACATCTAATACTCAGGCCCTACTCCTCCTAGCATGCCCCGTTGAATTCCCTATCTCTAATATGTATGCTCACTTGCCATAGCCCTGATCTCTTGCCATGCTCGTCCTCCACCTTGAATTCCCTATCTTTCCTGTGTATGCTCACTTGCCCCTGGCCAGCTCTGTCCTATATTAACTTCTCATGGAGTCACATAGAAGGAAATACTCAGATCCACGTTTAAGTAGGCACCAACAATTGGTCATGTTTGAAGAAGATGCATTCTAGCGATGTAATTTTATCACTTTAAACGAAATATTCCAATCGTACCTTAATCTAATGCTTGCGAGGCAGTTAATGAGGTGATAGAAAGTGGTCGCTTTTCGATTTCTTTTCTTTTTTTTAACCGCCGACCACTTTGACTCACTTTGAATCTTTTTACTGTAAAATCTTCTCGAATTACTTTGAGCTTCTTGACTGGCAAACATCTTTAACCAATTTCTTGCTTGCGAGCAGTGAGATCACAGATGTGACTTGAGAACGACAGATATCATTGCAGTGGCCACTTTCACTCGATTGGAATAGCATGTCATACTTCACGGAACTATGACAAAAGCTATAGTATCATCATTTATTTTCAGGTTAAATTAAACATCTTTATTTCATAAAAAAGTCGCCTAAATTTGTGTGTCTAATGAAAGCTATAGGCTGTAGGTGTTGTTACTACGATTTTTGTAAATAGTATATTCCATGCATTATTTGAATTTCGTAAAACTATTTGCTGTGCTGCTGAACAGACTCATCGGAGTGACAACAAACATTATTTGTTCGAGTCAGCATCTGGTTTTACAAAGGTGGTGTCTTAAATGGGATATAGTTTTGTTTGGTTTTTAATTGCCTACATTCATACTGCTGTTAGAAGTTAAAATCATTAACCTCTTAACTAAATGATTCAAGATTTGATGTAGAGACATGCAATTGACAAACACAATTTGATGTTAAGAAACCGGCTTTTGGCTTTGCACAATGATTTTTGTACTTTTTCTTTTCCTTCTTTCTTTCTTTCTTATTTTTCTTAACGAAAAACAGCTGGAGAATGACAATTCTGGGTTCGCGTCCTGCTATATCCGGGCAATGTAAATGTAAGTTAATTAAGACTTGTCAACTTGTCTAAATTTGTTAGATAATTCAGGAAATTGCACTAGAAATACCTAAGAAGCTTTAATAGCTCACTCATTATCATAAAATACTCCATTTAATACACCTTAGAGTTTGATGCTTGCATTGATTTGTAGTATGCATTCTACATCCTATAGTTTAATTCGCTGCGGTTTATAAGAGAAAATATACTAATATTCATTACTACCACTACTACTTGCACTTCTGTTATAACAATTTTTTTTTTTTTTTTTTCTTTTTATTAACTCAGGAATGAGTTTTGAAGGGAGAAGTGCCTATTACGTACCAAAACATATTAGTGAGGAAGGACGGCTGTGAAAGCTGTTTTTATAGGTTAACCTATAATGTTCCTTATAGATTATTACTAGTGCTGTTGATCGGTTAAAAATGTTAATGGATTTACTATTTTAATTTAATCGATAAATTAATCGAGTTTTGATTTGGAAAATATATAATGAAATACGCTATTATCGTTTAACTGTATTTACATTTCTTGATAGTAAAATACACTGCTGCGTGTACATTTTCTTTATATTGCCAAAAATACTGTTTTATACCTACTAATGGGACCACAGAATTACTGTATGTATGTATGTATGTATGTATGTATGTATGTATGTATGTATGTATGTATGTATGTATGTATGTATGTATGTATGTATGTATGTATGTATGTATGTATGTATGTATGTATGTATGTATGTATGTATGTATGTATGTATGTATGTATGTATGTATGTATGTATGTATGTATGTATGTATGTATGTATGTATGTATGTATGTATGTATGTATGTATGTATGTATGTATGTATGTATGTATGTATGTATGTATGTATGTATGTAGTTGGTAGGTAGGTACGTGTGCATGTATTATGTATATATGTAAGTAGGTAGGTGGGCGGGTGGGTAGGTAGGTGCGTAGGGGTGGGTAGGTAGGTAGGTAGGTAGGTAGGTGGGCGGGTGGTGGATGGACAGGTGGGTCGGTAGGTGGGTGGGTAGATGGGTAGGTGGGCAGGTGGGTCGGTAGGTAGGTAGGTGGGCGGGTGGGTGGACAGGTAGGTAGGTAGGTAGGTAGGTGGATGGGCTTGTGGGTAAATAGGTGGGTGGGTGGTCGGATGGGTAGATAGGTAGGTGGGTGGGTGGGCAGGTAAGTAGGCGGGTAGGTGGGTAGAGAGGTAGGTGAGGTAGGTAGGCGGATAGGTGGGTAGATAGGTAGGTGAGTGGATCGGCAGGTAGGTAGGTAGGCGGGTAGGTGGGCGGGTGGGTTGGTAGGTAGGTAGGTAGGTAGCAAACTTAACACACAGGCTTCATACACAATCTGAGTAAATCTGCTGCGAGCTGTAACAGTGCAGCTGTGAAAATAGCGGGCTTCAGCATACGCAGGAGTGCTATTACTTCTTCCTTGACTATTGGTTATTATACTGTCAGGAAGTATAGTTTCCACGTGATTCAAGATTCAAATTAACATTTCTGGGAGTGAAAACAGCTGTGAAGACTGTAGTACTTCTAGACAAAGCGACCAGGTATATTGGAAAATATGTACTTAACGTGATTCTCACGTCGAAGAAGAGCCGTGTCAGGTGCATTACACTCACTGCAGATGCAATGATAGCAATCATGTCACATGAAGGCAAAGTGTTATTCATCGCCTGCTAGAGATGAGGTACGTCATAAAGCTTTTGTAACTGAGAAGATTAAGACATGATTGCTGGTGTTCATTATTGGGAAAAAATGTGAATTTCTGTCAGAAATGTTAGTAATGAGTAGTGAACTGTAAGGAATCTTTCATACCAGTTCAACGGACACTGCTGAAATTTTTGGTATTATACCTTTGCCACCTGAATAAAACACCTCATTAGAAATTATTCCAAGTTTTCAGATTGATCTAACACAGAACAATTTGTTATACGAAACAATATATACAGAATTTGTCACTTAATAAGAAACACCAGTGTCTAATTTAGTTTTCTTTATTCTCTTTTTACTTTCTCTAACGATCCCCAAGGCCGCACTTGCTGAAGTGCTTAGCTTTGGTGCTTCGTAGCTCAGGGGATCGCGGGTTCAAGTCCTGGCTCGGGCATGGGTATTTGTGTGCTTGTAAATGTGTGTATATGTATAAATAAAATTAAAAATAAAACCAGAAAAGTGGAGAAAATTAAAAAAAAGCAAAAAAAAAAAAAAAAAAAAACTTGTAATGATGATAAAATACTTACGACTAATTTACTGAAAGTATAGGCTCAAAACGTTTAAAACTCTACGAAACTAATGACCTAAAATTTGTGATTATCAAGAACGGATAGTACTGGAAATATTAGAAGAAACTGCACCGAGAGAGGAATACCATACAAACAGAAATTGACCATTCTTACCGATTCAGCAGTTATTTTTAAAACTTAGATATGTCACCACGGGGTCATTCATACTGTTAGTGGTGAGTGCAACGGAGCTCAGAATTCCACGGATACACTCGGAAAATGTCGAAAGCAGTCAGTTTCTTATGGTCACAGTGATACAAGATCTTTTTTTTAAGTAATTGTAAATTTTTCTGATGTAGTCATCACTGACTCTATTTAGGTGCTCATTTTGTCGCTCATGGTGCATAATGGAGCCAGGAGCCAGGAGCAGGAACTAGTCGCCCGAGTGTACTCGGGCGGGGGCAAATCATAACGGTACCTATCCGCTTTTCTCGCGGATTTACCCGTGTGATATAAAAGATGTAGTCTTGTGCAAGCGTTTATGTCTGTGTCGAAGTAATGTGCGCAGGGTGTTTCCCTCTGTGCTGCCGGCGCGGGCTGGCTTACCTATCGGAGTGGTCACCCACCCAGAGAGGGACCAGGCCCGATGCTGCTTAACTTGGCCAGCCGCTTGCGGGCTGTCAAGGAAAGCAGTGCCGGCTAGCGGGGAGAACTGAAAGGATATAGGTACGGGGTGGGGGAAGGCCAGTGTTGCAGATCTGGTCGGAGTACAACTGGACGGTCACCCGTCCGAGTTGAGACCGGGCCCGATGCTGCTTAACTTGGCGGGTAGTTCTGTAAAGAAGGGAGAGGCGGCCGAAAAACTACCATCCCAAGGCGTCCTTGGGAATGCGGTAGCTTACGCGTCTCCTAGGCAGCGTGTGGTCGTAAAGACCGAGATTGTTCACCTGAGGATTTGGGTGAGGAGCAAGTTTAGTGTATATTGTGCGAGCTCTTTCTCGCACAACGTCCACTATGCTAGGGATTCCGGAGTGGGAATGGAGAATGTGGGACGGGAATCTACGGTCTGTGCCATATATCATCCTCAATGCCCTGTTCTGCACGGTCTGCAGTCTGCGGATGGTGGAACGAGCCACCGAACCCCAGACCTAGCATCCGTACAGCATCAGGGGTGGGATGACCGCGCGGTACAGCCGTAGTTTTAGGTGTGTAGGAATGGCGGAGCGGAAGATGGGAAACAACTGCCGTAGGGCAGCGTGTTCCATACCAACCTTCTCCCTGACATGTGGAGTGAAAGTAAGGCCGCGGTCGAGGAGGACTCCCAAGGTATTTGGCGGTGCGGACCCAGGGGATCCGCCACCGCCGCAACCTCAGCGACCTCTCCGGCCGCCAGCCACGGACTTTAGCCAGCAGTAGAGCTGAGCTCTTCTGCGGGCTGATGGCCATCCGCCACTGTTCACTCCATCTGCCTATGGCCTGGAGCTGTTTCTGTAGCGGGGGGAAGCAATATCGGGCGTTCTTGTTACGTGCCATTATGAGGATATCGTCGGCATACTGGCACGTAACTGCACTGGGTTCTGTGGGGAAGTCGGACATGTAGAAGGCAAAGAGTAACGGCGACAGCACGCTGCCTTCCGGCACTACCGCCGCTATGGGTCTGACTGGGGAATGCCTCCCCTCCACCCTCACCCTGAAAGTGCGGTCCCGAAGGAAGCTACTAAGCAGGTGAAGGTAGGGGGGGAGGGATTTCTGCGTTCTTGAGCTTGTACAAGAATCCCTGACGCCACGTGGTGGCGAAGGCCTTTTCCACGTCCAAGAGCACCGCGACCGTTTTGAAGTTGTCCTGGAAGCCCAGGGCAGCCTTCTCAGCCAGTCGTAGCAACTGCAGGGTTGTGGAGTCCAGTACGGAAACCAAACTGGTGATCCGGGAGTAGGAGTCTCTCCTCGAAGAGAGGGGTGAGGCGAGGTAGGAGTAGCCACTCGAATACTTTCGAGACGATCGGAAGTAAGCTAATAGATCTGTAGCTTGACGGGAAGACCGGGTCCTTGCCGGGTTTCAAAATGCATACTACCCTCGCCTTCTTCCAACACGTTGGAAAGTGACGTAGGTGTAGGCATGCATTGTAAATCCCCTCCAGGTGGATTATGGCCTTTCGGGGTAGGTGCTGGAGCATAGGCGCCGTGACGCCGTCATGTCCAGGGGCTTTGTTAGGCTTTAGGTTCTTGAGTTGGGAAGCCACCTCTTTCGGGGTGACTAAAGGAATGCGGATCTCATCGTGGGGCGGCGGGGGCTCCTCGTAGAGGTAGTCTACCGTCGCTTCCACGAGCTCAGTAAAGTCCTCGTCCTGGGGGTCTTCGCGGGGTTCGAATTGAGACTCCAGATAATCTGCGAAATCCGTGGCTTTATCCTGGGGCTCAAAAGAGAGTCTCCCACGGGTGCCATGGATGGGATGCTGAAACTGACTTTTGTCTTTCCTGAAGGATCGGATGATCCTCCAGGGTTGTTTCTCTTCCAGGTTTACATTTGTCATTGTGTGTTCCCAGGCCGCTTTGCGGTGCGCGCGAAGCAGGCGCCTTGCCAGGGATTTGAACCGCTGGTACACTGCTTGGATCCTGGGATGGCGGAAGCGCTGCCATAGCTTCCGTACGGTTGCCTTGGCTTTTAGCAGCTGACGGGGTTCATTAGGTATGGTTCTCGGGTTAGGTTTGTTAGATGGGATGCGGAAGGTATGCGCGCGTACCACATTCAGGAGTTGTCGGGAGAAGGCCGTGGCTGCCGCTTCCAGCGCTTCGATGGAATCGGTGCGCGGTCGCGGGTCCACGGTTTGGTTTAGGTCTAGGACGGCTGCGTCCCAGTCGATCTCATTTATCCAGTCTGGTGTTACCAGAGCTGATACGGTCTCTGTTGTATCCACCGCGACAGGGTCATGGTCGGAGTCCAACTCGTTGATCGCCGAGAGGTCTAGATGAAATGGTATGTTCTTGGTGATTATGCTGTCAAGAACATCCGGTCTGCCGCGAGCCGGATGACACGTAGGTCCTCCCGGTCCGTGCGCGACGAGGGCGGGGTTGCCGCTGATGAGGCGATAGAGCCCTCGGCCTCGGGGGTTGTTGGTGCGGCTATGCCAGAGGGCATGTTTCGCGTTGAGATCTCCTGCGATGCATACCACTGGGTGAAGGTTCAGTAGGGTGGTGTAGTCCGCTTCATGGAAGCGGTGGTTTGGTGGGTCATATGCAGCTATCAGCAGCGCGTCGAGCCCGCCAACGGCAAGCCGGATTGCACAGGCCTCCACGTGCTGTAGTGCTGGGAGTTGGACAGGAGTATGCGTTATGTGGTTCTTAATGAAGATAGCTGTACCGCCACCCTGTCGGCCGACCCGATCGGACCGATGGGTGACGAACTAGGCAGCGAGAAGTCAGTAACAGCATCCAGATGGGTTTCGCAAACCATCAGGATGTCAATTCCGTACGATTGTACAAACTCAAGGACCCCTGGGCGTTGTCCTCGGATGTCGTTCGCGTTCCAGTACGCGAGTCGCAATGGTCTTCGAACGAATCTAGAGGCCATTGCTTAGCGGAACCCGGGTACCACTGCTCCAAGGTTTGGAGGAACAGGGTGTGTTCCTGGAGGGGGGAGAGTCTTGGGTCACTGTACTGCAACTTGAAGTTTCGCAGTATAGGTAGGACCTTACTTAGAAGGTCACCGAACCACAGGGCTAGGTCCTGAAGTTCATCTAAGTCCGCCTGTGGGATGGCCGCTGTAAAGGCCGAGGAAGCCGCTGTAGTGGTAGGTGCAGCGGGAGCTATCGGCGGGGTTACCGCTGGGGCCTCCGCTGCTGGAGTGGGCAATGTGGTGAGAGTTCCTGGAGCTTCCGCGACTGGTAGCTGCTGGAGGCGTGGCCTCGGGTCTCTCAGAGGTGGGAGCCTCTGATTGGCCCGACTGGCCGGGCGACCGGCGGTTCTTCCTTCCTCTCTTCTTGGACTTCTTTTTTGTAGAAGTCCGGCGTGGGCCCTCTGCCGAGGGCGTCAGGGCGGCTTCCTCCGTCGACGTAGACGGACCAGTTCGGGGGTTGGAGTCTCCGTCGAGGACGGAGCTGGCACAATCTCTGCAGTGACTGCGGGGGTGGGAGTTGCTGCTGGCTCTGCAGCGCGCAGCGTTCCCTCAGCGCGGTTTAGTGCCGAGGAGAAGGACACCCCAGGGTGCACATTAGCTGGCTCCTGGGGGCCTCCGCGGCGGCTCTCAACGAGGCGCTTCCGCACCTTACAGCCTTTGTATGAGCCCACGTGCGCCTCATCACAGTTCACACAGTGGCGAGCTTCATAGGGATTTGTGCAGTCCTTCAGTAGATGGGCGTCACCACACTGCAGGCATGCGAGCTTGCGCTCTCACACACTGCTAGAGTGATTGAAGCCCATGCACCTATGGCACTGCACAGGTCCCTCTTTGCCGTGGTATCTTTCGATACGCACGACGGTGAAGATAAGCCGACGGACAGCGTCTATCGGCTGGACTGTCTGGGCGAGTTCCCTTGGTACCACGACCAGGAATAAGGGCATAGGCACTCGCTGAGTGCCGTCGTCTGTAGCCACCGTCTTACTGAGACGTGCCACGGAGGTAGGGGTGATGTTATGCTCGTCCTGAAGGGCCGCCTTGACATCCTCAGGGGTGCAGTCGGAGTCAAGGCCCCGTATTATCCTACGCTCCACGTAGGGCCGCTGCAGCGAGTAGCTGTAGAACGGGATTTGTTGGTCCCGTAATACAGCCTTCGCTGCCTCGAAATCCCTTTCCGAGGAGGTATGGAGGTGGACTTTCTTTAGCTTCCGCCGGGCCTCGAAGGGGCCCTTAAGCTTCGTTGCCAGCTTTCTTATTACCATAACGTGGTTGCGGAAAGCGTCGGCAACTTTAGGCGGGATTTTGCGCCCCCCTTGGGTTGGGGGTTGGTTAATTCCCTGTGGTGGTGTGGTTGGGTTGGGGGAGGAACGACCGCTTCTGCGGCCCCCTGCGTGGACAGTTATCCACGGCCCGTCAGGTTTGACGTCGGTGTCGGAGTCGGGCATTGGGATGATGTAAGGACTGGTGGGGTCATGACTGTTGGGTACACTCTCACCCGCTACGAGGCGGTGAGGCGAAGATGGCTTACGCCTGTTGCTGCCTCCAGTAGACGTCCTGCTTCGCTTGCGCGAAGGTTTGGCCGTCTCTGGGGAGGGAGTAGGTTGACTGGTGCTTGGCTGTTGCCCATCGTTACTGGTCAGGGTAGGTGCGGTTGCCCTACGGCTCTCCGCAGAGGACCGGACCTCCTTAGAGGAGGCGCCTGTGCGAGCCATATCGGCTCGAGGTTTCAGGCCAATGGCCTTCACCCTTGGCTCTGGCCTTACGGACCCGCTGTTTCCGTTGTCAGTCGGTCTTGTCAGGTCAATGAAAAGAAAGATGACAGTAGAAGAGGAGTAAGAAAGTAGGGGTCTTCCTGCTCTTTACGAAATGACAGCAAGCTGTCTGTGGGGCCGCTCGTACACTGGCGGCGGAACGACAAGCTAATAGAGGGTCAGAGCACTGCGTTGCCGCTGTATATAAGCCGAACACCCGCAGGCGTCGGAGCTGCAAGCTAGTAGAGGGACGAATGCCCACTGCGTTGCCGCTGGGGGGAATGCTGTCGTGGCTCCTGCCGCTGCTACTGCTGTCAGATCCGCCGGTAGGTGGTGCGCCGTAGCTGCTGCCCAGAATAGTTGTCAGCCCTCTCGAGTCTCGGGAGGGAGTGGCGGTGCATAATGGGGTTAAAGGTATCGTATATGTAGGCACAGTCAAAGCCATCAAAAATACACCTGGCGCTGTGATTTTGCTGAAAATGTGAACGTTTGATGGGGACTCCGGTCTTTCCACGGTTTTCATTGGTGCCATTTTGGTACAACATACCACGCGAGTAAGAAATGCAAAACCGATTGGCAATCCACCCCTTCACCCCTCAGCCCCGCTAGACACTCCTTCAGAACAGTAAAAGGAGTTATTAATGTAGTCCACCACGTGCCGCATTAATTTGACATTAGAACTTCAGTATGTAGGGCAGAGAAAAGATTAACCTCATTTTGTAACACCCGGTGAGAAAGGTGGAGTATTGTCCAATCAGAACTTCATTTGTCGCAAGTAAGTTTCATATTCCCTTCGGTAACGGGGCCCGTTCGATACACTTTTAAGAGTATGGCAAAGAAGTGAAAGACAGGGGCGGAGTCAGTGAAAAGACCCCACCTTACGATAAATATTTTCAGGCGTAGTTCTAATGTCTTTGAATGTACGAGTATAAACTAGAAGACAATTTTTCCTTAATATTCAGGCGGTTTGCATTGTAAGTGCACTTATTACCGATCTTGTGGCACGATGGCCAGCTTTATATTTAACAACAGTGAATTAAAATTATTTCCAAACAGGGAGCCTAAATGAATTCTACTTGCCGCCAAAAGTTGAGTGGCATGGCGCGGTTTTAAACATAGGAGTTGCGCGTGTGTTCTGTTTCCGAAGACACAATCGAAGCCAACGAAAAGAGAAATAGTGAACGTTACTGTTGGCAACCTTTACAAGCTTATGTAGCAAATCGTCATAATTGACGAATCGGAATTTTGATGTGATTGTCCTTGACTCTACGGCAATTTATGGACCATTAATGAAATCTGGCACGATTCTTATTATTACTTCTTTTGTTAGGCATACCAATTCTGATAAAATTGGTTGTAATCATATCAATATTATCAATATTTACATTAAGTACGTCCTAAACTAGCCAAGTTTAATTAACGATAACATATTTTTGTTGTATTCCTATATTCGTTAAAGTAGCTAATTATCCGGTTGCCAGTGAGCAATGCATAAATGTCAGTTTTACTACCTACAAGAAAGAAAGACACTTAAGAGCATTACTAAACAACGCTTGTCCCAAAAGGTTTCTATTCATCTTCAGCAAACATATAAAAGTATAAGTTAATGTTTTACAAGCCATAAGGGCATAGTTATAACTGCATTTGTTTTCACTGTCCTTACGTAACAGAAACTCAACTGTATTTTGTATACAATTATGTTTTATTTACTACAAAATTCAATATTATTTGTGTGTACAAAAGTTTTTTATATAAACTTCTTAGCATTTCCACTTTACTTATTTAAAGTTTGCTTCATCATTCGAATTCATTTTAAGTTTAATAACGATTCTGCAGAATTCCAATGTTATAGCAGCAACTCCCATAAACCATTACATCTACTGCATGAGGCTGCCACATTGAAGCACAATTTAATGTCCCCATTCAGGGCCAGGATTAATCTTGGGTATGGAAAATCGTTACTCAAACAATTGCGCACCCAGCGCTAAAATAAAATATAAATGGTGTTTTATTTCCCTTCTGAAAGAAGCCATGCTAAGGATTTTTACCCCCGAAAATACCCAGCGCTACACTCCCCTGGCAGCTTTGATATGAAATGCAATTATATAAGTCTTTATTAACCATAACACTGTATATACGAGGTACGTCCAGAAAGTAAGTTCCGTTTCAATTTATCTCCGCTGCACCGCTGCGATCGCAGTTCCGCACATGCGCGGTAGACGCTCTGTATCAAGGAGATGAAACGTACGCCATTTTAAGATCGCTATCAGCCACATACGCTTTGTTGTGCTTGTTTACAATGTCGGTGTTGATTGAAAATCCCGCCGCTTGTGAAATCAGATCTGTGATTCGTTTTCTGAATGCTAGGAAAGTGAAACCAATTGAAATTTATCGGCAAATTTGCGAAGTTTACGGACAAAATGCGATGAGTGATTCAATGGTGAGAAGATGAGTCCGACAGTTCAATGAAGGACGTAGTGAAGTGCACGATGAAGAACGAAGTGGGTGTCCATCTTTGGTTACAGAAGAACTGGTTCACGCGATTGATGACAAGATCCAGGAAAACCGCAAGTTTACAATTAGTATTCTCGATATGGAATTTCCCCAAAGCTCACGATCACTAATTAATGAAATTGTTACCGAAGAACTGAAATTTCGTAAACTTTGTTCACGTTGGGTACCAAAGTTTCTTACTGAGCAACACAAAACAAAACGGATGGGTAGTGCACTTCAGTTTTTAACCCGTTATGATGAAGACGGCGAAGAATTTCTGACACAGATAGTCACAGGAGATGAAACTTGGGTTTCTTACGACACCCCTGAAAGTAAGCGGCAATCAATGGAATGGAGGCACACTTCATCCCCAGCAAAGGTTAAGCCGAAACAAATCTTGACACCTCGAAAAATGCTCTGCACAGTGTTCAGGGACTGGAAAGGCATCTTACTCATTGATTTCTTACCGCGTGGTCAAACAATCAAAGCAGATGTTTATTGCGAGACACTTAGGAAATTACGCCACGCAATACAGAATAAGCGCCGAGAATTGCTGTCAAAAGGTGTTGTTTTTCTTCACGACAACGCACGACCACACACTGCAAATGTGACGAAAAACCTCCTACAGTGATTTGGCTGGGACGTGTTTGACCATCCTCCGTACAGCCCTGACCTCGCTCCTAGCGACTTTCATCTGTTCTTACATCTCAAGTCTTTCCTTCAACAATGACAAAGAGCTGAGAGAAAATGTTTCCAACTTTTTGAAGACACAGGCGGCAAACTTCTATGAAGAAGGTACACAAATCTTGTGCCACGCTATGACAAATGCCTGCAAAATTTCGGCAGTTATGTGGAAAAGTAGTTTAAGAGCTGTAGAATTTTGTGCAATAAATAATTATTCTGTATCTATACACAATTTAATTTTATTACCAAACAGAACTTACTTTCTGAACGTACCTCGTATATACTTATATCTTCGAGTTGCTACTTTTATTTGTCCCTTGCTCCACCACACACATTGACACCGTGATTATATATATAGTGCACATTCCTTATATCAGGCTACTATTTTCCCCCCTTTTTCTTATTTTCTAACCTATTTGCCCTTCTATCTTCTTGTTGATCATTCTTATCCATTTCGCTCCCTTACCCAAGAAGTTACTGATAACTTTTATGTTTTTCTCTTCTTTTGTGGACAAAATCTTCCTAACTACTATTTCTCCATCGGTTTTTTTTTTTTTTTCTATTTTCGGTATCAAACTTGATCTCTAGATATGTTTATTTGATTACAATATAATCTACATTGTAAATCTATTTCAACTATTCCACACACAGGACATTTTCTTACATCTTCATCATGTCTTATACCAATCAAGTTTTTAACTCTTGCTATCGCTCACGCAAATGCTTCTTGTCCTAGTTGATTGCATATCTCTATGTACTTTTCTCTGTTTAAACTCCTTTTGTTCCTCTGTATATCCTCAAGTATATTTATCGCTTATACTGCAAAAATATTCTACTAAATTTCAAAAGCCTCAAATGTTGTACTGTGCATTTAACCATGAACTTCCAAAACTCATGTTCTCCATAAATTCTTGCATTTTTACTATGACCACTCCTATTTACTTTCTCCTGA
The DNA here is from genome assembly GCA_030762935.1 of Hymenopus coronatus. Taxonomy (NCBI): domain Eukaryota; kingdom Metazoa; phylum Arthropoda; class Insecta; order Mantodea; family Hymenopodidae; genus Hymenopus; species Hymenopus coronatus. The sequence continues at coordinate 255,763,883 of CM060900.1, read as the reverse complement.
ATGCTAAAGCATCCTTTGATAATATCCGTACCCTCTGGATTGAAAACTCTTTACAGATATTTCATAGATCATGTGATAGTTCTAACCTTGGTATAACACCTCCCAGGTTCTAACTGAAAGCCGAGCCATGGCCTAGTGTTTAGACAACTCGTCTCTAACCTAGACGGCCCGGGTTCGATCCCAAGCGACTGCATGTGAGATTTGTGGTGGGCAAAGCGGCGCAGAGGCGGGTTTTCTCCATCGCATTCCACAGGTGCTATATCTTCATTCCATGTATCATCAGTGTCATCGCCTGCGGTGCCACAAGTAGTTAGTGGGCGTTAAACACTATCCTCCCAAAAAAAAAGTTCTGAGCTGCACCATGTGGTGATGCTATTGGTAAATCTAATACACATTTGCAAAAAGATCTATTTATTTTATCAACCTCTCTCTAATCATCATTTTCTCATATTTGTGCCACATATTGCACTTGTTTTCCACTTTGGTCGTATAAATGAATTATTTCAAGCCATATAACGCTTATGTCTTGCTGTTCTTTTACATACCACTTTATAATATTCATGACCATTTTTTTCTTGTTGCTATACTTTTTTTTTCACTCCAGCTTCCATTGAAACTTAGTCTAATTCCCCAGTAATCAAACCCCTTACCACCTCTTTTTCTCTTCCATTAATCTGCCATTTCCATCCTTAAGTAATCTATGTATTTTTTTTTCTTGCTACTTTTCTTGGTTGATCTTGGGTCTCTTGTCATTTTTTTAGCCCTCATTTTTAAAAAATAGAATTATCTACCAGCTCAATTGCCTTCTTGAATCCTCCCAACCATATGGACCCAACTACTAAGTCATCCACGAATAGTAACCCTGAAATTCCTTCTTTATTGATAACTAGTGAATGTACATTATACCTCTGGATCTCCTCTAGAATATCACCATTACAACGGTTAAATAGCAATGGACTAAGTTCACAGTCCTGCCTCATCCCTGTCTTACTCTGTAAATATTCAGTTACCTTTTTGTCTAGCAGTTTTATACAGAACTCATTCTCCTAATATACACATTACTTCTGTAAATGTATGACTTACCCCTTTGTTTTTCAATTTTCCCCACAAAGCTTCTCTAATTAGAACTTCTCCAGGTCAAGCTGCACCAAGTATACTCCCCCGTTTTGTTGCTGAAGTATTTGTCCATGATTATCTTCATTTTAAAAATTGTTAGTTGTGTGCTTCTCTTGTATCTGCTCCAAAACCTGCTCGATACTTGGATAATCTCTTCTTCTCTACCCGGTTCTGCAACCAATTAGCTAGAATGCCCGTAAAAATCTTACCTAACATAGAAAGAAGACTCATCCTCCTGTAGTTCCCAGGGTAGTTTCTACCAACCTTGTCCTTATATAATGGCATTATTATTATTCTCCAGCTCTTGGGAATCTCCCTCGTTCCCAATATTTTATAGAACAGTTTTATCACTGTTTTTGTAATAGTTTCCATCTAACGAGTAAGCCTTTCATAATTCCCCTGGAATATCAACTGTACCACCTGCTATGCTGGCGTTTAGCCTCTTAACCTGCTCATATAATTCATCATCGGCAATTACCATCTACAATCATTTATTAGTTGCTGTCCTCCATACTGCAGCTGTTCTATTCCCACTGTGTTATCCTGACCTAGTAGTGTTTTAAAATATGCGCATCATTTATCTTGATTTATATCATCTCTCACCCGTTCTGCATAAATTCTTTTACTATTGACCATATTCTCTTTGTGCCATGAACTTTTGCTGCTTCGTTTAATGTTCCACTTATTTTATTCTCTATTACTGCTTCTATTCTTCAATTAGACATTTGCAAGCTAATTTAAGGGCTAAGAAATTTTCCCTCTCCTCATTTTCCCCTGACTAGCGCCAGTTTCGCAACTTTTGCATTTTTTTTTTTTTTTTTTTTTTGCCAATTCCTTTTACTATATTTAAATGCTTTCATTCTTCCTCCTGCCTTTTTTACACTGTATTCTAATTTTTCAACCGATTTCTATATTTTATCAGAATTTTATATACTTTCTACTATCATTTGTAATAGTTTCCCACTTTCAGGACTTAATTCCTTACAAACTATTTCTTTCTTACATTCTCACTTGTAATATTTTCCCACTTTCTGGGCCTAATCCCTTACAAAACATTTCTGGCTTATCTTCCCTTCATGTACATACTTCCAAAACTCAACAAAACCCTTTATGTTTCTATTTTTCACCCCTGCTTACCTACCCTAACTTTAGTCTCAGTGAAAAGTAGCAACTTAATATTACCGTACTTATATCCTCAAAATCCAGAATCCAGCTCTCAATATTTGGTGAGCTCATTATACAATCCACCTCTTTTTGATCAGTCTTATTTGTAAATGTACATTCACTTTCGACGCGTTACAAATCATACGATTACGTTCATCACAAAGATCTCTCTTCATTGTTGATAAATTAATAACCTTGTCTTTACAGTACGTATTCTCTATTTCAAATTCCTATCATAATCATCAGTTGGGTTGCCTGTTGAGAGTACACTTAAACCCTCTTGAATACATAGATCTAATTCAAATGTTGCTCCCAAGAGCTCTCTGCATGCATCTTCAGTCATCTGTGCCTCAGGTTGCAGCACACTCGGTGATGACACTGATGACGTACTTCCTTCTGAGCTGATGGTGAGTTAGCTTCGTCACTGGTGATGTATGTCCCGACCAAGCCCCTACACGCCTAGCTGCGTAGACCAGAAACGCTGTCGTAATATGAAGAAGTCAGGTGGAGGGCAAGAGACTCCCTAGATCGCGCGCAATACATTGTTTGTAATGGGAAAACACTGAAATTTAAAACAGCTATAATTACGTCATAAGGATACCTGAGTAGGAAATAATTGCGACAATACGTTCTTTATGATAGTCAGCATCTATGCACAGGGATAAGACCTTGAATGTCCTGTTGGAAGTTGAATAAAATCACTTCATTGACTGAACAAAACAGAAGCAAATATTATCATTGAACTTGAATATTGCATACCTGCATTTCAAGTGTTTTACAAACTGGATGTAAGCATCACAGAGAGCATAATTCAAATTTATTAATTCTGTTTTCTCAGTTTCTTCTCAGTGATTCCATGTACAACTTTTGCTTTTTACTTTAATGCACAAAGTCGTCAACAAGTGTTATAAAGAGGGTTTGTTAAGAGTGTCTGCAGTAAAGTGGTCAAAATGAATGAATTAAAAATGAAAAATATGCTGGGTTCGATTCTAGGCTGATGAAACTATTCTTATTCCCCACCCTCAAGAGCCTGGAAATATGAATTCGTTTCTGAGTGCGTGTCAAGTTAATCGAGAAATACAGTTTTAATGTACAGCTCAAATTTAAGCAGTCGTTATAGAAAGTCAAAATGGTAATACGATATTAATACGCTATGTAAATAAATAAAATAAAATCAAATAAATAAAATGATTTAGCAGAAAAAAAACATATGCAATATTGCATTTTCAGAGATGGTATGTACAGTATAAAATTAAGTACATTACAGTGAAATTAGGTACTTGTATTTCTCTTCAGTAAACTACTGAGCCGGCTAGCTCGCTCTCTCTCTCTCTCTCTCTCTCTCTCTCCGTATATAGACTACTTCCCTTGTCTTTAGTTTTGAACGAATCTTACAGTTTCTTGATTTTTGACCTATTTATAATTACACTTCTCGCGCTTGACTTTAGAATAGAGTAATTTAGATTCTTGGCGGTGCAAAGTTGACAAGGAACGCGTGTTATGACGGACTACTGCCCAGACTTGGTCGAGAAACTGTATTTATATTAGCTGCAAACCACGCTGATGACAAACTGATGCTTTACTAAGATTGGCAGACATTTTTGTTTAAATTTAAATATTATTTTCCCATTGTCTCTAAGGTAGCGTTAGGTCGCCTTCTCCAACGGACCTCCAGCGTGGTGGAATGAATTGGCGCTACTATGTCGGAGAGAGCTATACTCCCCGAAAAATTAAATTTCGCCTATATATTCAGCTTTACCGAGAAACATGTATTTAATTATGTTGCTATTTATTCCTCACTATAGCTCCACCTTTAACAGAGGCTCAGTATTGTACTGGCTCTCTAATGGTATGTTTACATTCCTTGTATTCCAAAAATCAGAGATTTAAATTAACTTGGATATTAGTTTTTCATTAATTTTTGCTTATTATTATTATTATTATTATTATTATCATCATCATCATCATCAACATCATCAACACCATCATTATCATTAGTATTATTATTAATATTATTATTTACCTATTTCCTTTTGGTTGGTCTGATATATCACCTCAAAGATTTTTTTCGTCTTACACCTCTTGCCTTCTTCGTTTCCATTACTGTTACCGATTTCAATTTACGTTGCTTCTTACACATAACCTGTTCAACAAATATCCGTGCGCCTTTTAGCTGTTTGCTGTTTCTCAAAACTTACCATTTAAATTTCAATGTATCCGTTTTCACGATTATTGGTCTTGGTTTCAGCTCTTTTCTTCCTGTTCTGAAATAATCAGTTATCTCTCATACAACCATACTTAATTTCAGTTTCTGTTGAAAAATGTTCTCTATATCCTACCAGGCTCGTCCATCCCTTGTCTGTTCAACCCCCAAAATGATCTGATTTTTCTTTCTATTTCCTTCCTCCATATTTTCCAATCGAATCAGTTTTCCTTTGAATACTTTATCTCTTCTTTTACTTCGCCTTCAAATTTGTCTAACTCCAATCTGATCTCTTTAACTTATCTTGTCAATTTTATTTTCGGTGTTCCTTATTTCCTTTATATAGCTTTAATAAAAATCTCATATCTGTTAATTATTTTAATTTTTACGTCACTAAAACTTGAGTAATTTAACATTATAAAAAAACCAGCAAATCTGAGATTGTGTACAGATATTTTATCAGGATTTCTGATGTGTTAATAGAGCTGCAAAGCTATATTAATACAAGGAACAAGCAGATTGAAACTTTCTCCGCAGATGAATCACTCTATTCCTTGACTGAGCGCTTTTACTCTCTCCAAATTTCGAAAACTAGACCGTAAGTGCTACCGAAGCTTACTGATTTCGATGAGATGGGCAGACACATCTTAAGATATGCTCACATTTGAACGCAGAAGCGTGTGGATAAACTGTGCAATGTAATTTAAAAATTGGTTTTCAATATGTCGTCATCAGATTTGTAAACCACAGTTTCATCTTCCTACTCAGAGTCGGACATATTAAACAATTTCTTTCGTTTCCTCAGACGTACTTATTTAGTTTCATTGACTCGTATAAGCCGTGTAGTCTAAAATGTTCTCTCCCCCAACTTTTTGTACACTTCAAAAGACTTTACAATCTCATCTTTGAAAGTTAGAAGTGAAGTATAAAGTTTTACTACCGTAGATATGTTAACCTCTTCTGACTGTAGTATTGTACTCACTGCATTACAGCTTTCCAAAACACTCCACCACACTGTAGCCAGCAATGCAATTTCTTTAGAGTTAAGCTTTCGCAATTTCCCATTTGCTTCTCATATATCATAACTTTCTCGCTTTCCTCTTCAGAAATGTACTTAACAGCTTTATTAACCGCATCCCAATTAGCATTTGTGCTTTTGCAGGCACCTTCCGGTGCTGACCATTTTGTAATGCAAAGAGACTTTAAACTCAAGTTTCCATCCTCAAAATTTGACTGCAGAATTTTCCAGCGTTCTTTAAATGTCGAAAATAATTGTTAACTGTTTGTAGCAAGTCAAAAAATGTTGCAGCCATTTTACAGCATGTGGCTGCACTTGATCCTACCAAATTCAGGGAATGAGTGGAGCAAGGTATGAAAAATGCCAAGGGATTGAAGGATTTGATTCGGGATTTTAGGCCAGAGTAGGTTTCCGCCATATTTGCAGCATTATCATAACTTTGGCCACGGACGCCAACTTAAGCACTGCATCTCTCAGTTCTTTCTCGGTATGCCCAGCATTTCTCATAAACTCTATAAACCGCTCATGGGGTACACCACCTTTATTCACATATCATATTCTGAAACTTAACCAACTACAGTGTGAAAAATCAGGTGCAGAATCCACAATAATGGAGAAATACCTTGCATCAACTATCTCCTTTATGACCTATTCTGTGACAGTCTTCCCCATAATACAGGGTGTATATAAATGAATATCGGGGCTTTAACTCTTTATAATATTTATTAAATTCAACTTACAGTTATGAATGATATGTCAAATGAAAAAGCAACTCAAGAAGTTATACTAAGAAGCTTATAAATGTTCAATGTGAGTACCCTTTGTCACACGGCACACATCAAGTCTATAGCCAAGTTCTTCCCAAACGTTGATAAGTGTATATTCAGTAATTGTAGCAACAGCTGCTTCAATCCGGTTTCTTAATTCAGGGAGGTCATCTGGTAGCGTAGGCACGTACACACGATCCTTGATGAAGCCCCAAAGGTAAAAATCGCATGGCGTTAGGTCAGGAGAACGTTGAGGCCATGCATAGCAAGCCCTGTCATTGGGGCCCTTGCGGCCTATCCAGCGCTCGGGTACAGTGACGTTCAACCAATCGCGTACTTCGGTATGCCAGTGAGGTGGCGCACCATCCTGCTGGAAAATGAAGTTCTCTGGCTCATTTTCTTCCAACTGAGGGAAGAGCTATTGCTCTAGTGCATCAAGGTAAGAAGTGCCAGTTACAGTGGGTAACAGTAGGGATACGGCACAAAAAACATTCACTTTAGGGGAATCTCGTTGCATTTGTACCATCTCGTGAGGATTTTCTGAGCCCCAGATGCGCACATTATGAGTGTTAACACGTCCACTAAGGTGAAAGGTCGATTCATCACTGAAGACAACACGATCCACAAAATCGTCATGAAACAACATGTCGTTTGCGAACTTGGCACGTAATCCGTGGTCTGTCGGCTTTAGAGCCTGTAATAGCTGTAAACGGTAAGGACGTAGCTGTAAGCGTTTTCTTACAACTTTCCAAACAGTCGACACAGGAACTTGTAATTCACGACTAGCCTTTCGGGCTGATTTCTTTGGGCTACGAGTGAACGACTTCTCACTCGCTCAACAGTCTCTTCACTTACTGATTATTGTGAGACTAACAGAAAAACGATAAAAACCTTAAAATAACACTAATGTTTCTTTTAAAAAGTTGTGTAATGAGTTATTACAGTCAGTTAATTTAAAAGTGTTATTTCTGTTGTAATACTTCGAGCAATACCTGCCTCTAAGCTCACCACTAAATTCACCACTAAAAGCCATTGCACTTGCTCTATTTCTGACTAAATAGCAACTGGAAACTGACTCTGTAGTGAATAGGGTTAAATAAACACGAGCCCTGATTTCGAGATATAAACATAAAAATCCATAGCTGATGCAGCATTCTACAGCAAACAAATGTGCTGACGTTAACAGTTTGCTAACCGCAATAAATGTAATAATGCTTTTAGTACCGTCATTTCAATAGTTTCCATTTCATTTCTGAGTAATTGCGCATAAATGTACAAATATAGTTTAACGTACATACACACACACACACATATATGATCATTACAGTGCTTATGTGATTCTGATTATGATATAATACATGAGTATGTTTATTCACGTGAGCCATGAAAACTATTTGAGCTAAAATCTGTGGTTTTTGCGGTTCTGCTACAAATATTTGTCCTGTATTCCTCGTGAATTATTTTTCGCCAAATTTGAATATTTTCTCTTAGCGCAAGTAGTATTTATGAGAGACAAAATCACTTAGGGCGTTAGTCCCCAGTTACGCGGGAACGCAATATGTCAACACAGCAGTACTCCGGTTGGCTGTTGGCCTGGTGGCACTCAAGGACAAACCACATCCCATTTGAAAGGCACTGTAGTCTTCTACATCTTTATATGTTCTAATACGTTTATTTGTTTCTCTTATAATGAATTTCACATAGTATATTTCTTGGTATCGATATTCTGAGGAATTGTACAGATCATCTTCACCTCGGTGCTGCAGCTGTAGCATTGCGATACCACTTATTTACCTTCAGGGAAGCACCACCAACAGCTAGTAATACCCAGTTGGTCCCTTTAGGCTACACATCCCGATATCGATGACAACTTCGGCAAGATTCATAATCTACATTTAGCCATTACATTAACTTTAACATTCTTATATTTGGACAGCTCTTTCCGAATGTTTGGAATTATTGGTTGTTACAGATAGTAATTTAGACGCATAGAAGTAGAGCACTGAACTAAATGTGATTTTATATTGTAGATGTAAAATTCCTATGACCTTTGTCTTCATAGGTATTCTTCCGGAGAAGGCTCCGCTGTTACGCAGGTAGCTGCAATGTTTCCTCATCTTCGTGAGCTTCTTAGGGGAGGCATCTGTGAAAATTGCTAAAATCCATAGTTTTTGTCACAGAGATGTTAAATTTTGCAAGTATTTGTGCCAAAGAGTGTATAATAAATGTACCAAATTTCATGTTTCTAATGAAGATAGTTTCCCCCCCCCCCAAAATATATATTTTGTTTTTTTCTGCAATTTTTATGTTATATAAGAAATGCTCCTTGCAAAACAACATTTGTTATAAATAAACTAAACTTTGGCTGTATGTTCCTTAGGGCTATGTATACAAAACTTTGTATTTTTATTAAACTATGCAACATATTTTTGGAGGAAAAAATATTGAATGCTTAGATGACCTATCTTTTCCAAATTATTAATAATTTTCAACATCAAAATTCAATAACAATTAACCTATTCAATCTAGAACTTAAAAAATACCAAGTTTTATCACCAACTATCTAACAATATGTGTGAAAAGTTTCAAAGCAATTTATTAAGAATTACATTGCAAGGAGCATTTTGTACAATGAAAAATTTTGAAAAACAGAGAAAAATAACTTTAAAGCTTTAAATGTATAAGAATATATAAGTAATGCTTCGAAACTCCCCATAACCATATGAAGGTCCTTCAGCTAACTGTTTAGCTTCCTCTTCTTTAAACTTTGCTACTCTTAACTCTTTTTTTTTTTTTTTTTTTTTTTTCCTATTTTGAATGTGCTTAATGTACTTAGAGCACTTTGCTTTAATCTTCGCCTATCCCTAAGGCTACTAATTATTTTGCTGATAGGACTTATTTTACTACCTGAGACCCTTTCCTTTACATTTAGAGTACCCTCACAACCCATATTGAATTCACATATAGCTACAGTTACTCAAATTTGTAATTTCTTTCTAGAAACAAAAACTTCCTTTGGATATCTATTCCATATCAAACTATGTAAAAAATCATTTTCATTTTAAGTTTTTCCTTTTCTGCACCTCTCTAATAAATTAGTACTGGCTCATCTCTGATATACTGGCATAATAGCACTCACTACATAGGGTGAAAGAAATGTTCTCCTGTTCCCTTCATGAACATGAAATTTGGTACATTTACTAGACACCCTTTGGCAAAACTACTTGCAAAATTTTAAATCCCTGTGACAAAAACTATGGATTTTAGCAACTGTAAGTAGAGGAACTGAAACATCCCATGCCCATGGTCATTCAAAATGTCTGCATGCCACTATGTCCCTTCCCAAATGCCCAAAAATGCATCAACTACTTTGCTATTCACATCAAAAGGGGGTTTAGAAGAATCACTGCCAGCTCTAGGACTAGTGTATGTATCTACATAAGTTTTACTGCAAGAAGTGCATTGTACAGTTACTTTACTGGCAAATCCTTGTGTCACTAAATTTTGATTTCAAACCCTGAAATCCACAATCTATGCATGTTAAACTATTAAATATTTTACTCCAAACCTTACAGTGCACAAGTACATAATCTGGATTTGATAGTTCCACATTCATTTCATTTTCATCGTCCTTGGAGAACTTCTGAAATTTTTTGGCACCTGAACCTGCTTCTTGAAAATCTACTGTAGGCCCCACTTTGCTGGTTTCTACCTCACATTTGCTAGTTTGCCATCTTAGTTATTACATTCTCTCTTGCTGCAAAAGATTTCTTTGTTTGTCGCTTCTTATTTGACCTAGGCATTTTGTAATAAGTTTATAGCAATTAATAACAATTAATAAAAATTTAGTCCACCTAAAGTGCAAATGTTACAGCTGTGCGGTATTTACCACAGTGGGAAGAGAAATTAGCTTCTTGCATACTGTATAGAATTGGTAAACAAAGATTTTCTCTTGCAACAAGAAGGCTTATTTTAATATTCCCTGACTTATTTAAAACTATATTAAGCTTATTCTTATTCTAAATAGTACTCATCTATTTGTAAATGCTATAATGATGACTTCTCTCTTGTTAAAAGCGTATATTTTGAATAAAATCTATAAAATTCACGAAACACGTGGTTATATTTTCACACCAAAACACAACATTCCCGGCATGAAAGTTTGCAGAAAATCCCAGAATATGTCACTGCTAACATGTGCCAGCTCCGAATACACCCACCTGATTTAAACTTCAAAAGTGTACACGATTTTATTGAATGTATGTAATGAATGTATTTCGGGAGCCATGCCCACCTGCACAAGGGTATTTAAATCATGAAGTAACAGCCTTTTAAATGGTGCTGCGGTGTAAATAATGGAGATACTGAAAGTACAAAGTATAAGCTTAAGGCAAAAAACAAGAAATCGGATTTTTCATCATTTTTGCCGAAATTTCACCGATGACTCGCCTTTAGGGCACTTGTCCAGTTTCTGTTTTATTCAACTACCTGTGATCAACCAGTGTCTACAGCGCTTGTGTCTGTCACGAAAACTAGAAAACGGATGACGCGGTCTTCTACGGTAGCTGAGAAATCCATCTATGTATACTTTACAATTATATTTGAGAAAACGTTGATTGTGAATTTCTGACTGGAGCACCTTGAATGCATTTTCAAACCGTGATGTTATTCTTAAAATCCTGCTCTTAGTTATTGTACACCTTAAATCTGCAACATAAAATTAACTAATATATTTAATTAAATATTTGACCTAACTTTAAACATTGAACAAAATCATACTTTTGAGAGGTTCGCTGTTCTCACTTTATAAAACACCGATATTTCACCGAACTGATCATTTTTTTCACTTGTTAACAGTAATACTGTTTTAAGGAATGTACACTAGGCACTAAAATTCACAACTGAAGCCACTCAGTAGTATATATATATATATATATATATATATATATATATATATATATATATATATAACTGAAGCCACTCAGTAGTATATATATAAAAGGTTTTTCGATCATTCAAATATATATTCGAAAGGCCTCGCGTTTGTAAAACGACGCGAAATTGCTGAGAGTGTACTATGACGTCACGAGACGGGGCGAGCTTGCAAGGTATCGGGGGGGGGGCCACATGAAGAAAGTTGCGCATAACGGCGGCGTACGAGGCATCGGGGAAAAGAGGGGACGATTTAAATTCAGAAGTGGGATGGATCAAAAGAAGAAGTATGTGCAGAGGGTGTAGATAAGTGAACTCTGTGGTGTAGGTAGGGGAGAAAATAGGAAAATGTATCAAAAAAGAAAAGGATGAAAATACAAAAAAAAAATAAGATTGAAAAAATGTTAAAATACCATACGATGTTGAGTATAACACACTTACAGAAAGAGACAGCGAGAGGGAGAGAGAAAATAACGTGAGACGTTTCTATAATAATCTACAAAGAATGAAGTAGAATAAAAATAACAAAAAAAGATGTTAAGCACGATTTGTTGTTAAGTAGGTATGTAATGACAAGACAGAGAGATAACTCTAGAGGTTATTATAATATAGGTAAGATGAAAAATAATAAAAAAAAAATCTGTTAAGCATGATACGTTGTTGAGAAATGACAAAGCAGAAAAAAATCATAACGATTTATGGGGAAGCGTAAGTCATTATTTCTTTCAAGCAAGACGTGATAGAAAATAAAAACAAACAACATTTCTGAACCCCTGCGGCTAATTCAAATGAAAGTCGTGACCGTATTACCTTGACCATGAAGGTAAAGTCTTCTGGCAACAGCGCGTGGTGTGGGAGGCATAAACTCATTACTTCCTACGAACAAAAGTCGTGACCTTAGTATCCTAACGCATAAAGTTAAAGACTTCCAGCTAACGGCAATTGAAAAAAATTAAACTTGCATACACAGCTGACTAGGAGAAGACTATACGCCCCCTCCCCGCCATGCGGTGAAAAGGTTGAACGATGCCGTTAAATTTAACCAATCACGAAACATATGCATGCGCAGCATATGTATGTCTTCCACCAACAAACCCTTGAACGAAAAAAGTGGTATATAAGCTGGTGTTAATATTTAAAATCTTTAGTCTTCAAAAACAGTGAAATTATAATGTACTGAATAATGTGAGAAGGAGTTGTGTGGGAGGGGGGCGGCGTGTGACGGTGGGAAGAAGATGAAAGTAGGTCAGCACTCACCAACATTATAAATACCCGTAGAGAACCGCAAAGCAGTGCAGCTTGCTACATGTCACAGCAGGAGAAAAATACTACAGATAGAATGAGGGGTGAGTTATAAGTTTAACTTAATACCATTCCGTTGCATTTTCAGTAATATAAATATGTTTAATTTCAATACTGAATCTGTATTTCAATAACAAAGCAGCACTATTTTGTAAATTACTTCATAGTTTTTTCAAAAATGTTTTTTCCATATGTTCCAAAAAAATCAGAAAAAATACAAGCTACATGAATTATTCTGTTTCCAGAGGCACGAGTCGTAGCAGAGTTAAATGACGTAGCTGCTGGAACAAAAATGCTACCCACAAAAGCATTGGCTTATTACGGAACAAGGCATAGCACACAACATAAAATCGTTAAAGACGATAAAAACAAAATATGGGAGAGTATCAAATATTTCTCCCTGGCGTTTTAGCAAAATGTCCGACGAGCAGAAGGCCGCCATCAATGCCGGAGGTTTTCAAATGATATACAAAGGACAGGATACATTGGGTGGAGGATTCAAAAGACATAACATCACTTTTTACATGTAGAGCTAAAAATGTATCGCTGAGGGGAGGGGATTAGTGTTATAATTTACCATCGTACAGCACCAGCTATTCGGTTCTAACTTGTAAAAAATCATATATTTTATTCTTTCTATATGAAGAAATATATCAATATTTTCCATATGATATTTTTTTGCGAAGAATCACAATTGTTGATTTTAAAAAAATGTGATTTCAAAAATATGTTTAAAAAATGTGATTTCAAAATAAATGTTCTCAAACATATGATTACAAAAAAGTATTGACAATGATTCTTGATTCTCACCATAAGAAAAAAAAACGATTTACTCTCTTATTACACACTTGATTCCAGGAAGCAAAATGCTTTTAATATTCTGCTAATACAACTGAATTATTTTGTCCCAGAAACTATAAATCCAAATCGTACGATGCCTCACAAATCGGATACTGAACTGGCAAACATTACAGGTAGTAAAAGCAATCTTTTACAGATAGCATTTCACTTAAAAAAACTTGTTTTAACGGATTTTGTTTTCATGGATAGTAATTGTATTATTAATAACAAAAAATAGTATAAAATAAGAACTGAAGCTTTCCTGACGACGTATTAAGTTCAGTTAACATCAGTTCACCCTGAAGACGAGGAAGATGCACTTCTTCGAAACGTTGGTGTCAAGCCAAGTTTTTACCTGGCTAGAAGCCCGAGAAGATTTTGAATTAAAAATAGTATCTTACATTACCATAAGTATAAAAAAGCAGGTGAAAAAATATGATTTTTAACTGTAGAAACCGTTTGAGACAAACTAATAGATTTTAGTATTGTTATTATTGATATAATCAAATTAATTTTTCAGTATTACAATAAATTATTAGTAGTATTATTGATACTATTAATATTATTATCTTTAATATTAATACTTTTTACAGGAAATCACTTGGGAGAATTAGACATACGTTTTCGATATCCAAAATGTGTTTTTTTAAAACCTACATATGTCTAATGTTTTTCTTTGTTTCAGAATTTGAAATTACAGTTATTATCTGCCAACATAACATTATTTTGCTAGTACCAGTTTTTAATACAAATATATATATATATCTAATATTTTTCTTAAGTTACAGTTATTATCTACAAAAATAATATTATTTTGTTAGTACCACGATTATTAGTAATATTATTATCATAGTAATAATATCAGTAGCCTGAATATGATTATTATTTCTACTACTACTACTACTACTACTACTACTACTACTACTACTACTACTACTACTACTACTACTAGTACTACTACTACTTCTACTACTACTACTACTACTACTACTACTACTACTACTACTACTAAAACTACTACTTTTACAGATCATACCCCCCTCAAAAAAAGGGTCTATAGAAAAGGAAACAGTGCTTGTTCACAGCTCATTTGAGACAAATAAAAAGTGATAAAAACAATATATTTACCGATATATAATTTTTCTAGGTGAACACATCCAGACCGTTCAAAGTAAAGCTGGCAGGAGACGAATCAATTGTGAATCCACCGAAGAAAACAACCTTCCCACAAAAAGGAATAGAAGATAGTTCGACCTAAGTGTTGAGGATACTTCTGGGACTGAAAATCGGTGAGTTGTGCTCAGATAAGCCGTCAGGAACTGACATGTTAAAAATAGATTCAGCTTTCAAAAACAGAATTTATACAAAGCAAATTGAAAATACTGTTGTAATAATAGATCCCTCAATATTCCTAGAGGAATGTAAACTCTTGGTTTGTGACGAAATTCGGAATAATTTGATTCAATACAAATCGTGTATTAAATTAAACGGTACATTGATATGAAATATATTATACAGTCTCCTGAAAATGAAAGAATTGAGACGTTTAATTTCAATAGCAAAATGGATTCAATTATTCAGGCTACAAACATTGCTGAATGGTATGAGAATAAAATGAAACATCCCATACCTGCCTGTATCGATAATTTCGAATCGAAATGCAGTTCAAAATCTCTATATCAAATATGTGGTTTAATTTTAAATGCTTGTCAGTATGATGTGTTAAATGCATGATACTATATGGAGCTCCCCAATTTCACAAAGAACAAACATGCTGTAAGTAACATACGAAATTCGGATAGCAAATGCTTTACATATTGTCTGTTAGCGTCAAAATACCCGGTGAAAACAATCAAAAGTCGTGTGAGTTCATATACCAAACGCGATATGTTTCAAGAATTTGCTTTTAGAGGGATAAGCTTTCCCGTTTCACTCGACCAAATAGAACAATTCGAAAATCAGAATGAAAGTATATCAGTTACGGTATATGGCATAGATCACGAATAAATTATTCTGTTATATCAAACTTCTCAACGTAAAGAGCATCATGTGAATCTGTTACGTATCACCAAGGGAAATAGATCGCACTATTGTCTAATAAATGATCTATTCAGGCTATTGCCCAAACAGATCACTCAATGCAAGAGAAAAATCACATTTTGTGAAACGTGTTTAAATCACTTCTCAACTAAAAATGGGTTAGAAAACCATAAGCCTAAGTGTTCAAAAACACAGATTGTAACAAAGCCAGAAATTGCGTAAATGCTACAATCGAATTTAATGCATATTGCAAGTGTACTCCTGTCCCGTATGTCATTTATGCAGATATGGAATCTGTACTTACCAAAGTTCATTCTTGTCAACTATCCGTGGAAAGCAGTTGGACAAGTCAAGTACAAAAACACGAGGCTGTGCCAATTGCATTAAAACTTGTCTGTCATTATGACAATTCATTGTCAGAATTCAAAATCTTTAGAGTTCCAGATGCTATTCACAATTTTTTCAAAGAATTGCAGCTAATCGGTGACTGAGTAATTGATGTATATTTAAAGATTGAGGAGATAAAAATGACTGATGAAGATAACAAAAATTTTACAGATGCCAAACGGTGCTATATAGGTGAAGATTTCAATATTGATAAGTCACGAGTGAGGAATCATTGCCACATTTCAGGCATATACTTGAGTGCAAATTGCAACTCGTGAAATTTAAATCGGAAGCAACCAAATTTACTACTAATTTTTTTTCATTGCTTATCAAGCTATGATGCGCATTTCCTTGCAAAAATCTTCCTTATGACAACGAAGTCATATATTATATTTCACAGACATCTGAAAAGTATTTATCATTCAATAAGAGATATACATACAACGGAAAGAGTATATATTTCAGATTCTTAAACATTTATCGATTTCTAGACGATAAATTAAGTAATTTAGCTGATATGCCGAGTCCTGAGGACTCTAAAATCATAAGCATGGAGCATGAAAAATATGAACTCCAGCAATTAATGAGGTGCAAAGGCGTTTTCCCCTATACATGCCTAGACAGTGTAGATAAATTAGAAGAACGTAAATTGCCTGATATAGTAGAGTTTGATGCTATAACACAAGAAGATTATTTGCATGCGCAAACTGTATGGAAAGCCTTCAGTATTAGAAGTCTGGGTGAATACAGTGATTTGTATCTTAAAACAGATACTTTGTTATTGGCCGATATATTTGAAAAATTCAGAGTTATGTATTAAATTAGATCCGTGTCATTATTACACAATACCGGGTTTAGCATTCGATGCAATGCTAAGAACTACACAAGCAAAATATCTTTAACCACTGACAAGGAAATACTTGAATTTTTTGAATCTGGAATTAGAGGTGGACTTTGTACTGTGTCTAATCGATTCGCGAAGGCGAAAATATATGCATGATTTTAATGAGTCATCGCCCATTAAGTACTTATCATATCTTGACGTGAATAACCTTTATGGATTTATTCAATCTGATTATATGCCTTATGGAGATCTTCGATTGTTAACCAGAGTTGAAATTAACGCAATAGATATCCTAAATATTCCGCCAGACGCAGAAATAGGATATGTGATCGAGGCAGACCTTGATTATCGCACAGACCTGCATGACTCACACAATGACTTGCCGCTGTGTCCAAAGGGTGAACCCCCCCCCCCCCAATGACAAGTTTAAAAAGCTGCTCGCTACGCTGACAAATAAACAAAAGTATGTACTGCATTGCCGTAACCTTCAGCATTGTATTAATTTAGGAATGAAATTGAAACATGTTCATAGAGTTGTAACTTTCAGGCAATCGCAATGGTTAAAACCGTATATAGACCTGAATGCAAAAAGACGTTCTCAAGAGAAATCGAAATTCGGACAGAGTCTATGGAAAAAGTTTAATAATTCAGTCTATGGGAAATTTATAGGCAATGTACGTAAATATAATGACTATCGGCTTTGTACAAATTGGAAGCAAGCACGGAAATTAATATCGCGACACACGTTCAAACGTGTTGTAATATTTGAAGAAGATCTTGTCGGAATTGAATTGGCAAGAGAAGAAATTAGGGTGAATAAACCCATATACATAGGACAGGCAATCCTTGATCTTTCCAAATTTGTAATTTATGATTTTTATTACAATGTTCTGAAAAAGAATCTTAAAGATGCGACTTTAAATTATACTGATACATATGCATTTCTCTTTGAAACCAGTACCGATATTTACGATTTTGTAAAGCTAACGTACAGTATTTCGACACTTCCAATTATCCGTCAGATAACAGATATAAAATACCATTGTTGAATGGCAAAAAATGGGTCTTTATAAGGATCAATTGTCTGGGAGATTAATGACAGTATATGCGGGGTTGCGTTCAAAAGTATATGCTTATCGATACGACGGGCAGGTAGTTAAGAAATCAAAAGGTGTTGCAAAGTCTGCAATGCGTTCAATAACTTTTGACGATTACTTATCATGCCTCAGGGATCTGAATGCATTGTATTATGCTAAACAGACAACTTTCAGGAGCTATAAACATAACGTTCACACAGTGGAAATTAACAAACTTTCTTTAACTGGTGTTGATACAAAACGTTATATTTCAGAGATATCACATTCAACTCTTGCTTGGGGTTATTATGCAGTACCTGACATCTCTGAGCATAACTCTTGAAAAAAGTTTTTGTCTTATGCTTTTTGTACAGTTTATGGTTTTAAACTATGTGTGCTTTGAATGATACCATGTTGAATATATTATAAATGCTAGTACAGGTTAAAATCATGATGTTTCAGCCTTTTATTTTTTAAGTAATAAAAATATTTGAAACTATTTATAGTAGCTTATGATTTTTAAACTATGTGTGCTTAAAATGAAACATGTGAGATTTCATGCTGAATATGTTATAAATGCTAGTTCAGGATAAATTCATGATGCATCAGCTCATTATTTTTAAGTAATAAACATATTTGAGGCTATTTATATAACATTTATATAACATAGTTATGACATGGTTTTAGGATAAAAATATCTGAAATTATTTGTGTAAAATGTAACTTGCAGCTATTCTCAGTGTGACCTCACTCATTGTTACATTTTTGTTTAAAAATGTCTGAAAAGGTAACTTACATTCACTTATAGAAAACAAAACCGGGCTTGTAGGCCGTGGTCCACTGGGCTTCTCCCTTCGTTCCCCAGACGTTTCGCCTGCGTCTGCGGCAGGCATCATCAGTGGCGTGTACATCTCCGTGGTCTCTCAGTAGCGACTACTCGCTACTGAGAGACCACGGAGATGTACACGCCACTGATGATGCCTGCCGCAGACGCAGGCGAAACGTCTGGGGAACGAAGGGAGAAGCCCAGTGGACCACGGCCTACAAGCCCGGTTTTGTTTTCTATAAGTGATTCTAACACCGGCCGTGAAAGCCTTCGAACTTTAATGTAATTTACATTATTCATTATATTGTACGTTCACTGTTTTTGATTACTCAATGGTGGTGGAAAGTGAGAAAAAGTGACTGAATAAATAAAAAACAGTTTTTTTTGTCTTTGGAATCCTTTCTGTTTCATTTAATAGGTGTTGATACAAAAACGTTATATTTAAGAGAAATTGCATTCAACTCCTGCTTGGGGATATTACCTGACATCCCTGAGCATAACTCTTCAAAAAAGTTTGTATCTCATAATTTTTGTGTAGCTTATGATTTTAAACTATGTGCGCTTAAAATGAAACATGTGAGATTTCATGCTGAATATGTTATAAATGCTAGTACAGGCTAAATTCATGATGTTTCAGCTCAGTTTTAGGTAATAGAAATATTTGAGGCTAGTTATAGAAGCTTATGATTTTAAACTATGTGTGCTTAAAATGAAACATGTGAGATTTCATGCTGAATATGTTATAAGTGCTAGTACATGCTAAAATCATGATGTTTCAGCTCATTATTTTTTTTAAGTAATAAAACATATTTGAGGCTATTTATATAACATATATAAAACATAGCTATGACACGGTTTTGGGACAAAAATATCTGAAATTATTTGTGTAAAATGTAACTTGCAGCTATTCTCAGTGCTGACTTACATTTTTGTGTTTAAAATATCTGAAAAGGTAATTTGCATTATTCATTATTTTATAAGTTCACTGTTTTTGATTACTCAATGGTGGTGGAAAGTGAGAAAAAATTACTGAATAAATAAAAAAACATTTTTTTCATTGGAATCCTTTCTGGTTCATTTATTACGCTCACCCCCTCCCCCCGCAAAAAAAAAACACATCCTGTATCCTTTGACTGAGGCGAGGAGAGAATTTGTTAAAGCAGTTATAACAAAATAATATTAATAAAATAAAAAATAAACAAACAAATAGAAATAAAACAAAATAACAGGAGAAATTTAATTACTCAATGGTGGAGGACATATTTTAACAAAAAATATTCGTCTAAATCTTAACTTACTTTGATTTTATCTTCCACAATTATGCCTCCAGTAAAATGCTTGAATCTTTTTTCCCTTATTTTTTTTTTTTTTTTTTTTTTTGGAAGGATAGGAGATGCATTTTAAAAAATGATAAAAGAAAAAATAATAATTTTTAATGGAATTTATTTTTACTTATGATTCGGAAAAAATACATTCTGAATCCGTACATTTTTTTTTACACTATAGCGTATTTGGGTATCCATTCACTCTTCGGGAAGCCTAGCCACTTCACAAGGATTTTATCACCATTACGACGCAGCACATTTTCCACAAGGTAGGTATCTGGGTATCGTGTTTTCAATAGCTCGTGACATTAAAATCCTCCTTGTATATCGTGTCCTTCAACATCTTGCAGATGGTATGTAGGTGGAAATGTAGCTCTCACAGTGACGATGCGGAATATCTCAGTCCCCCAGTTTGGTGGGAATCCCTTTTCAAGTATGCTTTTATGCCTAGAGACTCTCACCTAGTCTCCAACACTAAATCTCCTGGCATTCCTCTTCTCCGTGCCATGACAATATCGGCTGTAGACGGAAAGCAGCAAAGAATTATCACTGACATCACTAGGTTTCATATGAATGGTAGAGTGATGCTTATTATTGTAACTATTTATTATTTTAGGAAATAGATTCAGCCATCTGTAGGGACCTACAGCTGAAAACTCTCTATGCATCGTACTTTTAAGCGTTCTTATTAAACGTTCAACTCCTGCAACCTTAACGGCGCTAAAGTACTGTAGTGGTTAATTGCATATTTAAGTATTAACTGTCTGAATTGCTTATTATAAAATTCCTTGCCAATGTCAGACTGGATGTTCTTAGGCACATTATTCAAATCAGAGAGTATTTCACTCATTGCTTTTGTCACACTGACTGCAGTCTTATCTTTCAATGGCCGCGCGTAAGCCATTTTTGAACAAAAATCAACAGCAATAGGAATGTACTTGTAATTTTTTTTTCTTTTGCATATGGTATCATCTCGATTAGACTTGATTGCAATAGGTCATTTAAACTTTTACTAACTATTTTTCTGCGAAGAAATTTTCTTGTGGCTGGAGAGTGTAACTCTGCGGCAATGTTGTCTGATCATGCTATGATCTTTGAAGTTTTCAACTCTGTCACTATCTCCCTAATTTCAGAGTTGTGATTCAAATTGTCTGCGTCCCTAGATGCGATAAGTAAACTGAGTCTGTTAATTAAAACGTTTGGGTCGGACCAGTGTACGTAATCAGCTTTTTTATTGGGCACGTGTTCCTTCCACTCGAAACCTAAACCTGTTTTACTCTCAATTAAACCTGGTATGATATTTTTATATTTGAAGCCCCTGCTCGATCTCAGACGTCCGTAACCATGTCGATAAACTAGTTTTTTTTTTCAAAGCCTCCGAATAAGTATCCAGATCATCCTCAGTATATGAAGCACTGTGAGGCACACACTTAAAAAGAAGTTCATATACACCAGGACTGCCAATGTATGTATCTTCACCTATCCGGACATTGTTACCGACGAATGAAATGTTTTTGTTCCCTAACTTTAGGAACCATCTTCGTAGCGTATGCATAAATAGTGTCCGGATGACTGTCACTGGCTGTGCGTACGTTTTGCAGATATTTTGCAAGTGAGTCAGGTGTTTCTTCCTCTTCTTCTTCTTCTTCTTCGCCGATGCGAGAGAGAGGTTCCTTCCTCTCCTGGTTTTTTTATTATATCCTTCAGTGGCACAATTACGGGTTGGAGAACCTCAGATATTATACGTCTGGTCTCGAACCTGAGACCTTTTAGGGAACGTAAGTTTTCCCTAATGGCCTCTTTATGTCAAGCGATGGATTGTTTGAGTCATATACCTTCAACATCCATCATAAAAATGAATGTGTATTTAAGCTATTGATGTCAATTTAAGGAGATTTTTAATTCGATGCTTAGAATATGGCCATCTTTCACTCGATTAGCTGAGGTTGTGAAACTGATTTTATCACCTATCAGAATGGGTGCAGGATAACTTTCAATTTTCTTATCATTTAGCATAATTGTAGTATCTGCTTTGGTATTAGGGATCACAGAGCAGGCAATCACCTTTCCGTTTACGGGACACATATAGTATTCCAGTCCCGACGTTAACATGTACCTTATGGAGTTTCCTCTATACGGTTTTACTTGCAACGGAATAACAAGCATCCCTCTCATTTGATCTACTATAGCCTTGATGACATTCACCTGTGATTTTAAAATATTAACACTATCGTTTGTTGAGGTTATGTATTTATCCAGTGAGATCTGACGATTTGACATAGTTTCCATATTTTTCTCCACTGTTGTAGGAATTTCCGAGGCCATAGAAGCTAGAGCTGCATTTAAGGCTGGATACGCTTTATTTTGTTTCTTTGCAACAAAATGTTTAACAAATGTTTTACTTGCTGCATCGCTATCGTCTACGGGATCTGCTATCTCCTTTATTTTTTTTTCTTTTTTTTTTTCGAAAGGAAACGTTTCCGTTTGAATCATGAAGCGGTGTCCGTGCATTAACGTAATCTAATATATATTTTTTATTCGGAACGTCGTGATCGTGAACTGGAGGCAATACTACCTTCAGTCTTGTCGTTTCCAGAAGAACGTTATTTTCCGCGTCACGATTGAAGGCACATTTACTTAGATATGTCATTAAATTCTCGTATTGTGCATCAAGTGATGTTTGCACATGGTTCTTAAGCAAAGCTTCAAAGGCACCCATGTGCTGATATGAAAGCTTTTCGGCAAACGTTTGCATTCGATTCTCGACGACGGTGGTAAGCATATCAACATAACGTTTACTTGTTGCGTCATTCTCCTCTTCAGGATCCTGAACATTGCACAGACGCTTCTTCCTGAATTGATAATTTCCCGTACATTCTCGATTTATAGCATAACGGTCAATCACACCTCAGGAGGGCGCGATTCTCCTGGATCCGAACCTGTCGATACTCATAGTTGAAGTGAATGTCATCCAGTTGTTCACTCTGATAAAGGTATCGAAACAGTTTCTGTATCGTCCTTCATTCAGAGGGAATTCAGGTGCTATGACAACAAAGGGTCTCGAGTTCGATTATTCATTGCTCTCCCACACTTGCTTACACAAATCCTTGAATTCTGCAAAATTCATATCCGTATTTACATAATCGTCGTATATATGTTTTAAGTTTAGGTTATCTTGCCTGAACAGTACCATCATATTTGCATTGCCTCTAATTAAATGTTTTGGTACTTTTGCATACGACTGTGCTAATTAAACTACATCAACGTTACGATGTCCACCCATGCTATAATACGATGCTGTCTTTCCTTGCTTCTCATTAATGACGTCATCAAAGATGAATATTGAATTTTCCCTTGCATCATTTTTTCATCATCTTCAAACGTATACACACCTATATCAGGTATAGTTTTTAATACTTTGAGTAGATATTGGTATTTTGGCTGATGTAACGATTTTGAATAAATGTACAGACTCTCAAACCTCAGACCGTTCTCGTGTATTAGCAAGTTGAGTAGTACGTTTGTCTTCCCAGCATTCGAGCTGCACAGAATGAGCCCTCTGACATTACTCGGGAAGAGAGATCCGTGTCTTCCTTAATGAATATCATTATCAAAGTCTAGCACTTGTATCGCTAGAGAACACTTTTGCTTCACTACTTCCATCTCGTGACTAAGGTTAGCGTTCTGGAAGCGTTCGGAGGTCTTCCAAGAAGGGGTCCGGATTAATTGTTTCTTTAATTAATTCTCTTCCGTTCAAGGCTCATCTGCCGGGTTACAGATTCTGTGGTCCTGGAACGAAGCTACATAAACGTCTGCAAAGAGGAGAATTGCCTATAAACGAATTGGACCGTGCGTGTCGAGATCACGATATTGCCTACGCTACGCATCAGGACACTGCTTCGAGACATTTGGCTGACAGGGTTCTCGTGGAAAGGGCTTGGGATAGGGTATAGGGTATAGTCTGCCGACGCTGCTTTTGGTGAAAAGATTGCTGCTAGACTTGTAACTGCTCTCATGAAGGGGAAGCTTGCAGTAGGTGCTGGTTTGCGCAAGAGGCGTACAACAGGCAAGAGGAGGATACTGCCGCCTGCTACGAGGGGAGTTTTCTTACCATTGATACCTCTGTTGGCTGCATTGGGTGCAGCAGGTACTTTGGCAGGGGGAGCTGCTCAGATTCCTACCTCAGTGGACAGGAAACATGCTGCCGAGAGACAGTTGAAGGAGCTGGCTCGTCACAATCAACATATGGAAGCCTTAGCTGCCGGCAAAGGTCTTGGAGGGAAGCGCAGGAAGCGAAAGGGTAAAGGTTCTCATCTACGTCCAAAAAACTTGGGGCGAGACCTGTATATATCCCGGAAAAAGCCTTAAACGGCATCGAGATCGAAACGTATGCTAGATGTCTACATATTCCTAAATTTAGAGGTGTGTACATGTTCGACAAACTACCCCGAAAACCTAGCCGTGTCAGAGGATTGTAATAAACTTGGATAGTTCTCACAATCCTGGAACCCATTGGGTTGCTATACGCAAGGATGAAAATTTAGCCCTTTATTGTGATAGTTTTGGCAAATGGAAACCTCCAGGAGAAATCGAGTTTTACCTTTCAGGCGTTAAAATTCTGTATAACAAACACAGGTATCAGGACTTTGATTCTGTAATTTGCGGTCACTTGTGCTTGCAGTTTCTGTTATAAAACAGTTTCACTGATATGTTTGAATCGTCAAAATGAGTTACACTATCACCGTAGTGGGTCTGATTCTCGCTTCGCTACTCATCTGAATCCACCTCCCCATCTGGATTCTAATAGAATTTACGCGGTTGCTTTATTGAATTTCGAGATATGTTATTCAATACCCAATGTTGATCATAGCAATAACCTTTTTCATTACATTCGCGATGGAAGGCTTGAAACAATTGTGATTCCACCCAGCACCTATGAAATTGATGATATAAACAATTTCACAAAGAATAGGCTCGACGTTGATGACAAGTTTTTTCTACTATCTAATAATAACACGATGAAGGCCGAGATCCTGCGTCCCTATGTCAACGATTTTACTCAAGAAAGATCGGTTGGTTCTCTTCTTGGTTTCACAGGCAAGCGCACGGTGAGGTCAAATGAACTGACAGTCTGACGAACTGGTGAATATCTTTAAAGTGAGCATTATACGCGTCGAGTGTGGCCTTGCAACGGGATCCTTCGTAAATGGTAAGAGCAGTCATTCTCTTTAAGAATTTTTTCCATCTGTTCCTCCTGGCTATCAGATCTCTCAGGAACCATCCAGTCCTATATATCTACTAATCAGGGACACAAATCTCATAGAACAGCTTAGCATTCGAGTGGTGGACCAGAACGGAGAAGCGCTTGACATCAGAAAAGAAGCTATCACTGTGAGGCTACACATACGACGAAATGGGGATAAGTTTTAAAAGACATTACTATAATAAAAATCTTCTCTCAAGATTAAGACCTACTCTGTCTTCGACACGCAACCTGCTAACATCATCCAATCGGAAGTTTCTAGCGGGACTGGGCCTCAAGGTTCTGTAATGGACGTATTAGACGTGACAGGAATTCCAACGTTTGATGATAAGATCAGTAAAGAGGAAGAGCATGTGTTCCTGCCTTACAACACATCAGCTCCCGATGCGAACGACGAAATTAGAATACCATGCCAAGCTGAGGATCTGTATACGCTTCCTAGCAGAAGTTATCTCTACATAAAAGGTTCTCTTACTAAACCCAATGGAGAACACACATCGTCAAACTGTCCAACAATGCCATGGCGTTTCTGTTTTACGAAATTTGTTGGGATATGAACGGTATTACTATAGACAGAACACGGAATCCAGGAATTTCTTCGACTATACGCAACTATGTTTCTCTCAACACTTTGGACTCCAATCGCTTACAGAACGCCGTATGACCTATCCGGGGGAGGATGTCGAAATCGTGAACCCCACGAATGGTATATTCAACGCTATCGTTCCTCTCTTGATGCTTCTAGGTTTGGCAGACGATCACAAGGAGCTCATTCTTAATAGCAAGTTTAAACTTGTTCTCATTAGATCTAAAAACTCTAATAATTACATATTAGGCAATGATCTGTCAGTCATTAAACTAGCCAGAATCGAATGGAGGATGTCCGTACTTTGAATTTCCGATGCCAACAAGGTAGAGAAACTTAAACTGGTCAAGTCGGATCTGCCTCTGCATATAGCCTTTCGAACCTAGGACCTTCACACTTAACCTGCTGTACCGCAGACTAAAGCCTTCACATGGAACGTTGCCCGGACATCCAAACTTGAGAAGCCTCGGTTTGACATAGTGGGTGCACAAACCGACAGACTGAATTATCTTTCTAAAGATAGCTCTCTCTTTGATCATTGCAATATCATAAATCTCAAGCTTTATCTCAACAGCGCATGCTATCTCTATCTTGAAATGAATTTGGATTTTGCAAATTCAAGATTCGCATCTTTATATGATCATTATTCTAAGTTTCAATGTTCTTATTATGGACAGAACAATTATCCTCTTTTGAAGAGAAATGATTTCGTCAAGTATGCACCTCTATTTGTCATCGACTGTCCGCATCAGCCCGAGGAGATTGTGACCGGTGCCGTTAATATCAGATTGGAAGTTCAAGCATCAGCAAATCTTTCCACACATACATATTTATTTTGTTTAATTATTCATGATAAAATATTCACTTACAAACCATTAACTCATATTGTTCAATCTATCATTTAGAAAAGGAAAATGTATTTTTATATGGATAAAGATAAACAAAGTTAATCATCCTATCTTTTTATTGAGTTTAGCATACATCTCCTCAACTTGGTATGAACTCATTGACTTACGAACATTGTTCAATTGAAATAAATGTCTTTCAATATATGGAATTAGTTTCTTTAATCCTATTAGAGCAGCTATATCCAGATTTATAACATTTTCGTTTAGACATGTATTCACAAGAGCTACTTCATTACATTTGTTCATTTGCAATATTACATTATATGCATAGATCATATTGTCACTGTACAGCACTCTGGGAAGCGTACCTTCCTTCATATACGTTTCTAGCACAGCCATGTTTTGAACTATTATCTGCCAGTCTTGCTTTGTTATGTATGCATACGCATCGTCTGCTGCTATGATGTATAGCGAGGGGATTTCGTAATGCAATCCTATATTCACTCGATGGTAGGGTCTAATGGAGTTGTCTTTGAGCATAAAGACACTATTTGGATTCATCTTTCTCCATCTTTTTCTGGGATTGGATCGAAAATGATTACTATAACGTCTTCCATTCTCTTCTTCTTGATGTCGACCTTTGCCTCGTTCCTCTTCTTCTCAGATTTCTTACTTGACCTAGAAACATACATACGTAAAATAGTAAGAAATAACATTATAATAATTATAATCTCTCCTTTATTGACGATGAAATAAACAGTTATACTCACCTTTCTTCTTCACCTGCATCCTCGGTCTGGACGCTTCGATCTATACGGAGGCACATCTTCACCTTCGAATATTCTGTAAAAATATGCATACTTGTTTTAACACTTACACATAATAAATTTTGTTTATTCTGGGTGTTTCACATATTCCTCATGCACTTACCTAGTCAATTGGCGATACACATCGCAATAGTCACCGCAAAGGAAGGATGTAGTCATTTCGTCATGCAGCAACGGATCCTTACAGACAATGCTCTGCGTATCTCTATTACACGTTTCCTCATGCTTATCAAGGCAGTGTTGCTTCATTTGCTGGTACTCTCCCATGTTCACCCAGTGCGCGTTGTCACTCTCGACTGCACTTCTGATTATTTCACTGTTCATGGTGACGGCTCACAGACATCTGTGCATGCGTTACAGCAACAATCATTTCACCGATGTAGGTGGGAGGGTGGAGGGGATTTGAACGTCTTCATTCTTTTCATGATGACCTCATCATACACGTGCTGTCTTTCTGAAGCTTTGAACATGTTCTGTCTTGCTCGATAACCTCATTACTCACACGATACCCTCGGACGAATTTTTTGAAAGTCTTGTGCTCGCAGATGGCTATGCACGTGATACAGCGACAATTATTTTACCAATATAGATGGAGGACGGGATGCAGGTTGGAACGTGTTCATTACTGACCCCCTCACATTACACACGTGCTACTTTTTTTCAAAGTTTTAAACATGTTCTATCTTGTTCGATGACCTCGTTACTCTTGCATCGCATGTCCATATACATACATGTACACTCATTCGAATACCCTCTTTGGCAGCTTTTTTTTCTCATTATAAGGTTCCACTATCAATAGCGTTTTTCTTCT
The DNA here is from genome assembly GCA_030762935.1 of Hymenopus coronatus. NCBI lineage: Eukaryota > Metazoa > Arthropoda > Insecta > Mantodea > Hymenopodidae > Hymenopus > Hymenopus coronatus. Next base: position 255,735,708 of record CM060900.1, on the reverse strand, counting down.
TGTTCTTTTTTCCCTTCTATACATCATCCCCATACCACCACACCAATTTCATCCCCCCCCCCAACGATGCCTCGGATGCCCCCGTTACATGCAACTTTCTTCATGTGCCCTCCACCCGATACCTTGAATGCCCGCCCCGTCACGTGACGCCATAGTACACTCTCTGCAATATAGCGTCGTCGTCTTACAAACGCGAGGTCTTTCGATCACATATTTGAATGATCAAAAACCTTATCTTTATACTACTCCACTCTTCAACTTGCTTATTGTGCCTTTTATCACAAATTGTTTCCTTGACTCAGAATCTGCCCATAATGTACATTTTGCGGTAGAAAAATACTTCAGTATATTTGGAAGCTTTTCAAAAATAGGTCTCTTTACAAGAAAGCTTCCCTGAATACTGTCATCTTCTGTGTTCTGGGCGTTACATGCTAGCCTCTGGTTTTCAAGGCCGCGGCTCCAAACCCTGCGGAGGGCGATGGATTTTTTCGAAAGGGAAGTCAAGTTGGTGGTCCTGAGTCGTAGATTTACGGCACGTAAAAGAACCTCAAGCTTCATAAGAGGCCTCTGAGAAAAACTAAGTGATCTTTCACGCCCAATGTAAAATGGTGTGCGAGTACTAGAGTTAAAGAGCGTCCATAAATATAACTCCAGTCGTTTCTCCTGAATACCCTCTTTATCTGTATATGCAAGGAGGAACAAAGTCTTTTGCAGAGCACTGATGACCTACCAGGAGTCCAAAACTTACTAGGTGTGCTCTTCAACTATCTTCTTCATAGTGGTTCATCGATAAATATTTTAAAAGCCATACAGTGTCAATTTCCTGAAAAACACTTTAAATATACACAACAAAAGCTGTGGTAAAGCTTTTTGTTTTGTTTGTTTTTTATATAATTCTTCAAAAAGTTTACAGTAAATGATAGTTTTAGTACGTTGTTTAACTAGATCGCTTATTTATTACACTCGTAGTTTTTTCTATTACTATAAAGCCGATCTGCAGCCACCTTTAGAAACAGATTACACTTATAATGCATAAATTATTTAATGAGTAATAAACTATGCTTTTTGTAGATTTTAAGGGATAATGGGAATGAAATTTCTAATTTCTATACAGTTATTTAGATTTTTTTTGAAATTTTACTGTGATTGCATTGCTCTTATGTTAATGTGAGTACCAAATTTCAATCAAATTACATAACTACCTTGCTTATTCTGCAATATAACATTTTCAAGAAATTTATTATGTAAATATATTGTATTATAAAAATGCAACGCCTGCCTCAAAATTTTGGAAAGTTTATTAACATTTTTTTTTAAATTAAAGCTATGAACTATACACAAAAACGTAACACCGTGATGTTTCAATAACTGTTATTCTGATATTCTTTGAAACTGTTAGAAATTTTAATCTCTAAAATTAAGAATTTGTCCACATAAACTATTTTTTTTTTAAAAAAAAAAAAAGCTACTGTTCGTGTCAGGATAATTAATAGTACAATATATACTAATGCACATTCAGTAACATTTTAGTTGTAATTAAACAAAGCCCGAGTCCGTGGGACATTTGGAAGGTTTGAAAATGTACTTTTGAGAAAAAAGCTGATTTATAAAATAGTTGCTAGGAAACACTGTACTGTTCGTAGTCGGCTTACCCTCCCCGTGTTTAGGACTGACAGCCCCATAGGACTTACAAGACAGCGATCTTTAAATGGCTGTAGAGTCAGAAACAATTGTGGGGCAGCTAAATGTTGATTTTCTATAGAGATCAAAGTTTTAAATATCCATTTGCTACAAAAAAAAAAAAAACAAAAAAAAAAAACGATTTTCAATTTTTTTTTTACCGATTGTAGTAATAACTTCACTGTTAATATCCATTCATGTTCTCTTAGGCAAGCCAATTGAAAATTAAATTTGAGGTTAAATCTGAGAGAAATAGGAAATGAATAACGATCTGCGGAGACATCATTATGCTTCTGATTAAGACGTTGAGAGAACTGTGAGACTGTGGTTGCGGGAACACTGTGTCGACTTCTTCCGTGACGCTTCAGAAAACTTGTTCGTTTGGCAGAAATGTATCCCATTGGCTGGTGATTATATGGAAAAGTGATTATTGGTAATTAAAGATCATATTCTAAGGACTGTTTCTGTGTTTGATTTATTAAAATATTCCCAATTAACGAAGGTGGAGGCATTACTTTTTATTCAACCCTTGCATTATATAGAACATTACCAACATTTAATGCTAATAACTAATGTCACGCAAAAATGAAGAAAAGAAAAGTTTCTTTAACCACTTCTATATCATAATAATTGATAATATAATATAGGATAAGCCGTTAAGGGAATTCAGTCCGGGAAATATATCTGTCGTACCTATGCCCTTTGGAGGTGCTCACCGGAAGGATAGGCGCGAGGAGACAGAAGGCGCCTGGCCCAAGGAGCAATGACAGCAGAGAACAGAACCATTTCCAGATTGCAGCTCCTCGGCGATGGCTAGTACAACGGGCTGCTCCCCTGCGAACTTAGACATCTCACTGGGGGGGGGGGGCCACCGGAGACTGCACCGCTGGAGGACGAAGCTGACCAGAAACATCTCTGCCATTCAGCGCCCAGACATCGCCGATATTTACAACCCCATAACAGACCAAACCAAACAAAGGGTGAAATGAAATTAGAAATTAATTGAAATGAAGAGTCACAAAAAATAGGTGGATGCATTAACCTTCCCAGCCTGGCAATCCGGGAAACCCCTAAAAAATCCCACGACTTAGGAAGGTTCGTGGAAATCGAGCCCATGACCTCCCGAATGTGAATCAGACGCGTTAGCGCCTACACCTCGATCAGTTGGGTAATTAGTAACCAAGCTGTTCACAAATTTCTTAATATGACAACACAGGAAACTCACTAGAGTTTAAACCAGGTGGCACAACTGCCCCGTATTTGACTGTGCAAATAACCCTTTGTGCGTTAAAAGAGCTGTAGAAATCAACGGGGCTATTTCAAGTTAAAGCTAAATGTGTCAATTCTTGGTTTTCTGTATAAGTAACTATGAGAATATTGTGAATCTTGGTCCAGAGAGCCGCAGAACGGCATTAATCTATAGAAAAGGGATGCCCATAACTAATGTCGACCTCCGCCCTTCAGGATGCCTCATCTCCGCATTGTACACCGGTATAGTCTTAGTGAACCTATACGCAACTTTTGGATCTCAACGTAAATGTGAACGTGAATCCTTCTTCAAAACATCTCTTTTTAAAGCCCGTTCTGAGGGTTCTAAATCTCTCATCGGAGGAGATTTTAACTGCACTTTTGCCGCCAAAGATCAACGTGGGATACCCAATATTAGCCCTATGCTCAGGCAGAAGACGACGGAATTTGATGCTTGGGAGTCAAAAAAATGGTTCTTGGGTGGACTTTGCCTTTTTCCGAGGCTTGCCGGCTTCTAGAATTGACAGATTTTATTTTTCTCGTGTTTCCGTTTCCATTGCCCATCACGTAGAGTTCTTCCTCTTGCTTTCAGTGACTCTCGTGCAGTTGTAGTTTTAATTAAAAGGGTTGCGCATATTTCCACTTCTGGGAGAGGTTACTGAAGGATTCCTGTGTCTGTTATCTTAGAGAAGCAGTGTCGACGAGAATTCCGCTGGTTGTGGGGGAAGTTACAAGCCTTCTTTATCGACTCCCTCAACAAATTCTCTTGATGGCTTTATAAAGCTAAGCCAGCAAATATTTTCTCCTTCAAAATACAGTTTTCCGACGAGCCAGAGAACGTCGTGAACTGCTCAACTTCTGTTATATGTTTTACAGGATTTCGAAAATCAGTAAACGGCCGATCGCGACATGTCCCATCATATTCATGCCATCAGGAACAACTCTCACTCAAGCAATTGGAAATACTTTGCCTTTGTGATTTGTCCCATCGTCGGCATGTGGCTGCAGAAGAAGTTCTTCTACCTTGCCGGCAACCGCAAGCAATGCAATCAACGCTTTATACCAGAACTTTGTGACAGTGAGCGAGTGCTTTCTGCGATCTCGGCCACCCTGAACTGTTTTCATAATTATTTAGGGGAGTCCTTTTCCAAACGTGTCGATAGTAATCCCTGCTTGTTTCGACTGCCTTTTTGGGTATCTTCACAACTCGGCAAAATCTGTGTCATCTGCTGTGGGGCACAGGAAACTCGAGGACATTATCTGACCTAGGAATTCCATCAAGCAAAGAGACAGCTGTCGGATATACTGACATGGATCATATTTGCTACATAGTATTGGATTTTGCTGTTTGAAGACTTGTCACAACTACCAGACTTCCAGGTTTTTATCGAGAAAGAACGCTGGGAGTTGGAAAAACGGACACCTCTGTCGTTGGATCTCCCGCATAAGAGAATCTAGGTGCCGAATTGTGACAGAGTCTGCAGTTACCCTCCTCCAATTAAAATGAATAACAATAAAAATTAAAAGCCATAAAATAAATAAATAAAATAAAAAATTTAAAAAAAGGGAAAAAAGAAGCAACCAGAAAACATAAATAAATGATAAATAAATAAAACCCTCCCGCCCTGTCTCTGCCTCTCTCTCTCTCTCTCTCTCTCTCTCTTTCTTTTTCTTTCTTTCTTTCTTTCTTTCTTTCTTTCTGTCTCTCTCTCTCTTTCCTGCAAACCTTCGCTTATTTAAAAAAATGGGGGAAAAAAGACAAAAAAGAATACAACTTATATATTAGAGACTGAACCAAGGAGAGAGTTAAATGTCGATCCTAACCGTACCCAAAGATTCCAACATGTGTGGTAAACATTTCACTCCCAGTGTCATTAAGGGAATAATAAGATTTTTCCTCTTCGTTTTCGTGTCATCTGACAATAGAAAGTCGAGTTATAGCTGCTTCCCCTTAGACTCTAAAATTAAAAAAAAAAGTTTATTCGTCTATCTACAAAAAAGCCGGCCAGTGGAGAACTGGCGAGCGCGATCTGCGTTTTACCCCTCTCAATGAACGCAACCTACTGTCTTTAACTTAACATAGATTTCTACAACTCCTTAAACGGAGGAAGGGATATCAATACTTGTCAAATTCAGGGCAGTTTGAACATCTGTTATGTACCGAACTGGTGTCATGGTACACTAGTGCTACTAGCCGGTTGAAACTGGCACAACGCTAAATGGGAACTAAGATGCGCTTTTATTAAAAGGTTTCATAATTAGCGTTTTCATATTTAAAATGCTATTAATGGCGAAAAAATCTTAAAATGTATTTTAATCTATGTAAGAAACAGAGAGATGACATTTAATATACTCGCATTTAACCATATCACAAAATGCTTGATGAAAGCCACACAGCTTTGTTGTTCCAACCAGCGCATCAAAGAATCCACAAAACTACAGCCAATCCGGCCTAAAAATGTGTGGTTATGTCACTAAATGTCAGGTCTTTCTGAAACGCAGCATAAATTGCCTACCTTGTAATAAATGGGATATAATTTTAAGCTTTGTGCAGGGTTCATCTGAGTATTCCTTTCATCCCTATCATCCTCTTATAGATCCACATTGCTGCAATGGAAGTTAGTTTCACTCCCAATCCCAAAGGTTCCCCCGGGTTCGATTCACGCGGCCGACCTATCTGAAACATGACCCCGGGTGTCAGGCGAATACTGTATTGGTTCATTACATCGCCCAAAATTTCTTGTCCGCCATTTCGAATTCTCATCATTTCATAACCAGCTCTCTTTCTGGAGTGAAGAACAGGGCGACGGGGTCAGTGGGATGCGACTGAGTGGAGACTGTGTATTGTAAAAGGTTAGCCTGGCGTCGTCGTCACGTCGGAATCACTCGGTCGGGACCCGCCGAAGGCTCCTTCTGTGGATCCGCCCGAAAGCTTGGTGTCTTTGAGCAGGGCCTAGGGCGGCTTCGGTGGTGTGCCAACTGTGGCCGTTAGGGACCCCGTCAAAGTTTGCACACGTCGTCATCCGGATCTGGTCACCCTTGGGGTCTCTCCCTTCATTCCTCCTTCTCTGGGCCATGTAAAAGGCATGACATGTCTAAATCTAATCCTAAGCCTTTTCTCCCAATCTAAATCGGCTGTTAAAGTGAACATTTAAATGCTTTAGTGGCCTCCTTTCAATAATGTTCTTTGAAGGAATGTTTGGAAGACTATTAGTTTTAATTGTGTTACATTAAGTTCATTTCAAATCTTTCCTTCTTTTTTTCAAGAAAATCCCACCACATTAAACTACCCTTTACATGGAAAAAGTTTCTAAACATTTTTATTTTCTGAAAAATGGCCGTGACAATTTTGATTAAAATGTCGCATATTAAATATATGTATATGACAAATACATACGTCTTGAATTTTCTGAGAGTAGCTTCTAAATGCATTTCTGTTCTCGGTGAATTTTTCGGAGTTTTGCATAGCTTGTAAACCATAAGAAATAGACAAAAACTTACTTAACAAAAAATGTAGAGCTCGTTAAGACACACAATTTATGCTATATACATTTTTCGTGGAGTTGGCCGTTTTTTAGACATTCCTTGTAATTGGTTTTAGTTTTAAAGTACTTATATTTTTCTCATACGGGAATTTGTCAATCAACTCCTGGCCATACAAACAAAGGAACTTCAATCACAGCAACCTCCTTTTAAACACTTAAGTACCGCTTAAGCTTATGGTACTCCTGTATTTCCCTTCTATTTAAAAGGAAGCAAGTAATACGACCATTTCTGGTGATTGTTTTTGATTAACATGATAAATTAATAAGCTCTTTATCAATAATTTGTTGCAGAGATGTACAGAATACCAGGTGAGTGAAACACATCAGA
>CM060900.1:255663907-255723907 GCA_030762935.1 Hymenopus coronatus | reverse complement strand
CGGAAACGACAACGAGCTCAATCACCTGGGGAAGGGCTTTTGGAGGCTGACTACCCATCTTTCAAGTTGCGCATGCAGAAAGAACATAACCTGCTTAATGCTCATGTGCAGAAAACTCTTAAAGAAAAAGGATATACCGAATACCGAATACAAAAAAGGAGGTTAAACAAGCTGTAGGCATGTTAGTTGAATATTCTCAACGTTTGCCAGAGGCCACTAATTTCGTTTCAGAGCTTATGGCGGAATCTCTTTTGGCTTTCAACTCTGATCGCCCTCCTTTGCCTGCAGGGTCTGTTGATATTGGAGTTCAAACTTTGAGTCGGAAGCAACTCGTGACCAGCAAAAATAGAAGAGGAATTTGCTAATGATCTTCCAGAACAAGACTTTTTCGATCTGCTAGAACTTAATGGCCCGAAGAAGTTTATAAGTGTTGTACTTTGCAACCCGATGGTCTCGAATTTAAGGAGTTGGCTGATCAAATTCTTGTTCTGCACTCTGCAGACGATATGCATGACTGTTCTTCAACGGGCCTTGCTTGCAAACCCATGTTTGGTAAAGGTGATGATGCCAGCCAACTGAAGCGGGAACCATGCTATGTAGAGTCGCTACGAATGGCTGCATAAGTGCAAATACTGACGCTGTTGCCAACAGTACTGAGGTCTACACTTACCTGGCTGTAACAAACGAAGGTGGTTGCAGCCGAATGGATAAACTCGATCTGAAGAGAAATCTGGAAAGGATAGTGGATATTGCTAAGCAGAAGGGACGGGTCAATACTGTCTACAATGTCACACATCAAGCTGATGATTTGACTGTCCGTAAGGTGCTAGAATATGTGTGCCGACGGCGCTCCGTATCTATGCCGATAAAATTGCACCCTACACGTCAGGCACGTACAGGATACACTACGGGGGACGGTATGGTGGAGATCGTCCCATCAAAGGGGTCCAGGGATGCTGATGTCTTAATTCTGGAACCATTGCCTGGGAGTTCATATGCTGATATCCTAAGAAATATGAAAACCGAGGTACCAACGGATGGGATACTAGTGGAACGCATACATAAAACGAGTGACGGCAATGTGCAGTTGAAAAATAAAGGCAAGGAAATCTGTAAACGGCAGGCCTTCATGGCAGACTTAAACACAAAATTGACTGATATGGCTAGGGTAAATTTACAGACCCTGAAACAAACTCTAATGCTCTTAGATACCGATGAATCTGTAGATGTAACTGGTGTGACAAATGTAATTTCCAAGGAACTTGGTAAACCCTTGGTTGATATGTCTATAAAACTGGCGGAACTACCCAATAAAAACGGCGTTAAATATGCCTATGTCATTCTTGACAAGGTTTCAGGTCAGCGGTTATTGGCGCAACATCGGATAGAATGCTGCTTGGAGAGATGGAGAGTCCGCGAAGCCAAAATCCTGCCTCGATGCGCCGACTAGGCCACATAGAAAGAGGATGTCATTGCCGCCCGCAGTGGCACTTTGCCATAATTGTGGAGGTACTGATCACCAGCGGAAAGAATGCACCAATCTGCCGCACTGCTATATATGTAACGTTGAAGGGCACAAAGCAGAGTCGATGATATGTCCCAAATACCGGGAACTAGTTCATCAGACGAGGGAGAAAAGGCGTAAGCTGCATACTGCTCCATGAAATGTATGCAACTGAATGTTGATCGAAGTAAGAGGGCCATGGACTTAGTCCGGCATAAATGCTTTTCTGAGCTTCTGGACTTTGCGATTGTGGCTGAACGAAACAAGGTCATGTCCAAATGTAGTTTCCAATGGTTGACGGATGATAAACTTGACGCGGCAATATACTTACCTGTTAATTCCCTCCCAGTGCGACATACAGGAAGAGGAGCTGGTTTTGTTTGGATAGATACTGATGACCTGGTGATACATTCTTGCTATATTTCGCCAGCCTATAATCTAGCAGACTTTAATAATTTTCTGTGTGCATTAAGTGCAAGCATACAGCAACAGTACAAGTGTTTGTTCATTGGTAGAGATTCTAATGCCAAAGCGCTCTGTTGGGGTTATCCAATCGAGGATTGGAAATGTAGTGCCTTGTCTGAATGGGCCGTTGAACACGATCTCCTTATTTTAAATGATGGGGATATGCCTACTTATGAGCGCAATGGAGGATCCTTGTATATAGATCTCACTATGTGCAGTCAGGATCTTGGGTGCCTAGTACGGAACTGGCGTGTGAGTGATGAGAAAAACTTAAGTTACCATAAAAGTATTTATGCCGAGGTGCAGCCCTCCAGGTCCTCACCGCAGCATTACTCTAGATCTAGGGCTTGGATATGCAAGGAAGAAAAGCTAGATCAGTTATTGGCGCAACTCGAGGAACAAATCTATTCCAGTTTTCTCCATCAGGCATATGGGATAGACCAGGCTATATATAATGCCTGCCATTTTGTTCTGCCTAAGAAATATTCTCATTCTCGACGCAAAGGTACGTACGTACTGGTGGAATGACGAAATTGCGGATCTACGGAAACAGTGTATTAAGGCCAAACGTATTGCTACTAGACTTAACAGACGCTGGGTCCGTTGAACAACGAATTGCTTCATGTGACTATATAAATCGTCGTAAGGCCCTCAAAGCTGCGATATTAAGGGCTCAGTAGGATGCGTGGAACATACTTTGTACGGAGGTTGATGACGATATCTGGGGTCTGGGTTATAAAATTGTTGCTGGTAAACTTGGCTTGCGGTCACCACTAAAACTCAACGATGCAGAACAATTGTAGGTTGCTCGGACACTGTTCCCTGCCCATGCCCCGATAATTTGGCCAGCAAATGCAATTGATAGAGCGACTATTCCAGTTTGTACTACTGAGGAAGTTCGCGCTGCAGGTAACAGGCTCAAATCCGGTAAAACCGGTGGTCCGGATGGAGTTCCTCCTGAGGTTGTGAAGCTTCTTGCAACACGGAAACCAGAGTTATTGCAGGATACTTTTAATTCTATTTTAAGTTGTGGCGACTTCCCCTGTAAGTGGAAAGTTGCGAAACTCGTTCTTATCGAAAAACCAGGTACGTCACGAGGATGTCAGTTATATAGACCTAACTAGGGCAAACTTCTAGAGCTTATCCTGAATAGATGTTTACTTGCGGAGATAGAAAGACGAAAGGGGTTTTCCCCCCATCAATTAGGTTTTCGGCAAGGACTGTCAACTATGGGTGCTATCCAGGGCGTACTGAATTTTGTGCAGGACGCCAAAGCCCTTTCTCCTATTTATGTGGCATTGGTGACCCTCGATGTTAAGAATGCTTTAAACTCAGCACCGTGGAAAGGTATCATTGATGGGCTAAGGCGGTGCCGCGTAGCGCCATATCTTATCAACATTATTTGTAGTTATCTCCACAATAGGAAGATTTTGGTGGGTGATACCCAGCATCTGGTTATGACTTGCGAGGTACCTCAAGGTTCGGTTTTGGGACCTACCCTATGGAATGTTTATTATGATGATGTATTCCGTGTGCAGTAACAACTATTGGCTACGCCGATGATCTGGCCCTTCTTGTGTTTGGAGAATCTACAGAAGAGGTGGAGGACAAAATTGAATGGTCTACACACCAACTTGAAATTTGACTGTTAAAGAGGGGTCTGCAGTTGGCTTTGCCAAAGACTGAAATTGTTATTTTAGAAGGCAGACGAACTCTCCGGGATGTTAACGTCACTGTCGGCGGCATGGCACTTCGGTCCCAAGGCAATTGGGATATCTTGGGCTCCAGTTTCGCCATAATCTGAATATGGGTGTCCATGTAAAATGCGCGGTTGGCAAGGCAGAGAAAGTGATTGCGGCCTTGAGTCACTTAATTTCTAATACTGGTGGTCCCAACTCTGAAACCTGCAAAATCCTCAGTAGTGCGGTTAACTCCATTATTTTATACGGTGCGCCGGCTTGAGTGGTCTGCATAGGAAATGCAATATACAGAAGATGGGTGGAGCGTATACGGCCTAAGATTGAACTACGCATCTGTAGTGCCTATAGGACCACCACCACGAAGGTCTTACAGGTTCTAGCAGGAACAATACCTATTCATCTGTTAGTTCAGGAACGAACATATGAAAACATACTTTCCTCTAGGGATGTCAGTGACAACACCATCAGACAATGGCAGGCGGAATGGAACCAGGAAGAGGACTGCTCAGTGGACCAAGCTGCTCATTCCACAAATCACACCCTAGATATCCCGGTAGCACGGTGCTTTGGACCATTATCTTACTCAATTTCTGACTGGACATGGTCGTTTTAACTCTTATTTACACCGAATGGATTTGGCTGAAACGGACCTCTGTTCATACTGAGCTCAAGTGTCACACCTGAACATACCATTCTAATCTGTCCAAAGTGGAATGACATACGTTGCTCAACTTATGTACGCTTAAGTCAAGTTGTAACCGTGACTAATATTTTTTCGGTTATGCTGGAGATGAAGGAACAATGGCAAATAATTGCTCAAATAGTGTCATGTATCCTTAAGGCTAAGGAAAGGGATGAGCGCAGTGTGTAGACCTCACGTTATCTCTGGTATGTGAATCATCTTCTTCTTGAAGTAATATTGCAAGGTAGTTCCAAGAGGAAGTCACATAAGGCTTGCAGGGTTTTTTTTTTTTTTGTAGTTCTTGCGAATCCAACTCGCCCGGTGGGTGTCTTTCTAAGATTTTCCCTGCGTAAAAAAAAACTACTACTTACTGCTGCTGCTGCTGCTCCTGCTGCTGCGGCTGCTACTGCTGCTGTTGCTACTACTACTACTACTACTACTACTACTACTACTCCTATTCCTCCTTCTCCTTCTGCTACTCCTACTCCTACTCCTCCTCCTGCTCCTAATACTGCAAGGTAGTTCCAAGGAGAAGAAGTCGCATAAGGCTTGCAGTTTTTTTTTTTTTTTTTTTTTTTTAGTTGGTCTGAATCCAACTCGCCCAATGGGTGTTTTTCTAAAACTTTTTCCCCTGCGTATAAAAACTACTACTGCTGCCGCTGCTGCTGCTGCTGCTGCGGCTGCTACTGCTGCTGCTACTACTTCTACTACTACTACTACTACTACTCCTACTGCTCCTCCTACTCCTACTCCTTCTGCTCCTATTCCTCCTCCTGCTCCTGCTCCTTCTCCTCCTGCTCTTGCACCTTTTGCTGCTGCTGCTCCTCTTACTGCTACTACTCCTGCTACTACTCCTCCTACTACTACCACTCCTCCTACTCCTCGTCCTACTCCTACTCCTCCTTCTCCACCTCCTACTACTACCACTCCTCCTACTCCTCGTCCTACTCCTACTCCTCCTTCTCTTCATCCTCCTACTCCTCCTCTTCATCCTCATACTCCTCCTTCTCCTCCTTCTCTTCATCCTCCTACTCCTCCTTCTCTTCATCCTCCTACTCCTCCTTCTCCTCCTGCTATTTCTCTTACTACTCCTCTTCCTACTACTACTACTCCTACTCCTACTCCTCCTGTTCTTCCTCCTCCTACTCCTGCTCCTCCTTGTCCTCCTCCATACTCCTCCTTCTACTACTCCTCTTCCTACTATTACTCCTACTCCTCCTATTCCTCCTACTCCTCCTCCTACTCCTATTCCTCCTGCTGCTACTCCTCTTACTCTTCCTCCTACTCCTACTCCTATTACTACTACTGCCACCACCACTACCACTCCTACTACTACTACTGCTCCTCCCACTCCCACTACTACCACCACCGCCACCGCCAATGCCACCGGCGACGCCTTTGCCCCTGCCGCTATCTCTAATGCTACCGCTACCACTGCTACTACTACTACTACTACTACTACTACTACTACTACTACTACTACTACTACTACTACTACTACTACTACTACTACGTGCCCTCTGGGGCGCACAACTGGTGAGTACGGGATTGGCGACCCCGAGGTACGCTAGCTAGATCTCAGCACTCTGCGTGTTCCTTTGCTGAGGTCTCTGTGCCTGGCTTCGATTCATGTGGGTTTTCTCCTTCTCGTCTAATTCTGTTTCTTCCCATGGCTTTATTTTTGGTGCCGACTTGACTTGTTAATGAATATACTATATACTCATCTTGGCTGGTACTTTTATTGATAATATGTTACGGGAAAGCGGCATCGGTTTCCCAGAACCGGTCGGAAGTGTTGGTGCAGGGGCAGGCCACACCCGACCGTCATCAAGCTACTCGGTGGAGGTCCAGGCCGGTATGTCAGAAAATCCTATTGGACATGTGTCAGAAATGGGAACTTAGGATGGTTCTTTTCTTATTGACTCAGCTACGGAAAAGTCAAAGGTTAGTCAATCGTCTGTTACACAGAGTCGGGACTTGAATGTTACATTTAGTGATGTAAAGAATTCCAAGCTACATACCTCGACGATGCCAGAAGGTACAGGACATAAACAACACCGGGCTCAATCACCTGGGAGAGGGATTCCAGAAGATGACTGCTCTGCACTCACGTTGCGCATGCAGAAGGAACATAACATGCTTAATTCCCTTGTGCGGAAGACTCTCAAATAAATTGACATACTTTGGAAACCGACTAAGGAATTACCAAATACAAAAAAGGAGATCAAACAAGCTTCAGCCATGTTAGCTGCATATTCTAAACATTTGCCGGAGGCCACAAATTTCGTTTCCGAGCTTATGGCGGAATCTATTATAGCTTTCAATTCTGGTGGAACTCCTTCGCCTGTAGAGTCTGTTGATACGGAAGTTAAAGCTTTGAATCCGAAGTAACTCGTGGCTAACTACAGATAGAACAGGAGTTTGATAAGGATCTTTCAGAACAGGAATTTCTCGATCTGTTGGAGCTTAAATGGCCTGAAGAATCTTACAAATGTTGTACTTTGAAACCTGATGGTCCCGAATTTAAAAAGTAGGCTGATCAACTTTTTGTTATGCACTCTGAGGATATGCATGCCTGCGTTCTACAACGAGCCTTGCATGCAAACCCAGGTTTGCTAAAGGTGCTGGATACCAGCCAACTGGAAGCGGGAACCATGATATGTAGTGTCGCCACAGACGGTTGCATAAATGCAAATACCTCCGTTGTTACCAACAGTACTGAGGTCTACACTTACCTCACTGTAACGAAAGAAGGTGGTGGTTGCAGCCGGACGGATAAACTTGATCTGAAGAGAAATCTAGAAAACATAGTGGATATTGTTAAGCAGAAAGGAAGGGTCAATACTGTCTGCAATGTCACACATCAAACTGACGATTTGACTGTCCGTAAGGTGCTAGAATATGTGTGCCGACGGCGCTCCGTATCTATGCCGATAAAACTGCACCCAACAGGACTGGCTCCTAAAGGAAACACTACGGGGGAAGGTATCGCGGAGATCGTCCAACCTAAGGGGTCCATGGATGCTGATGTCTTAATCCTAGAATCATTGCCAGGTACTTCATATGCTGATATTCTAAGAAACATAAAAAACGAGGTACCAACGGATGGGATATTAGTGGAACGTATACATAAAATGAGTGACGGCAATGTGCATTTGAAAATTAAAGGCAAAGAAAGCGGTAAACGGCAGACCTTCAGGGAAGAATTGAGCAAAAAATTGACCGATATGGCTAGGGTAAATTTACAGACCCTGAAAGAAACTGTGATGCTTTTAAATATCGATGAATCTGTATATGTAATTGGTGTGACAAATATAATTTCAAAGGAACTTGGTAAACCCTTGGTTTATATATATCAAACTGGCGGAACAACCAAATAAAAACGGCGTTAAATATGCCTTTGTCATTATTGACAAGGTTTCAGCTCAGCGATTGTTGGCACAACATCGGATAGAATGTAGCTGGGAGAGATGGAGAGTAAGCGAAACTAATAACCTGCCTCGATGCTATAATTGTCACCGACTAGGCCACATAGAAAGAGGATGTCGATTGCCGCCCGAAGTGGAACTTTGCCATAATTGTGGAGGTACTGATCACCAGCGGAAGAAATGCACCAATATGCAGCACTGCTATATATGCAAAGTTGAAGGGCACAAAGCGGAGTCGATGAGATGTCCCAAATACCGGTAACTAATTCATCAGACGAGGGAGAAATGAGGTAAGCTGCACACTGCTCCATGAAATTTATGCAACTGAATGTTAGTCGTAGTAAGAGGGCGATAGACTTAGTCCGGCATAAATGCTTTTCTGAGCTTCTAGAATTTGCAATTGTGGCTGAACCAAATAAGGTCTTGCCCAAGTGTAGTTCCCAATGATTGACGGATGATAAACTTGACGCGGCCATATATTTACCTTTTAATTCCTTCCAAGTGAGAAATACAGGAGAAGGAGATGGTTTTGTTTGGATAGATACTAATGACTTGGTGGCATATCTGTGCTACATTTCGCCAGCTTATAATATAGCAGATTTTAATAATTTTCTGTCTGCATTAAGTACAAGCGTACAGCAACACCATAAGTGTTTGTTGATTGGTGGAGATTTTAATGCTAAAAATTGAGGATAGGAAAGATAGTGCATTGGCAGAATGGGCCATTGAACATTATCTCATTATTTTAAATGATGGGGATGAGCCTACTTTTGAGCGCAATGGAGGGTCCTCGTATATAGATCTCACAATGTGCAGTGAGGATCTTGGGTGCCTAGTATGGAATTGGCGTATGAGTGATGAAGAAAACTTAAGTTATCATAAAAGCATTTACGCTGAGGTGCAGACCTCCAGGTCATCTCCACAGCATTACTCTAGATCTAGGGTTTGGATATACAAGGAAGAAAAGCGAGATCAGTTATTGGCGCATTTCGAAGAACAAATCTGTTCCAGTTTTCTACATCAGGCGTATGGGATAGACCAGGGTATATATAATGCCTGCAATTTTGTTCTCCCTAGGAAATAGTCCCATTCGCGACGCAAAGGTACGTACTAGTAGAATGACGAAATTGCACACCTATGGATACAATGTTCTAAAGCCAAATGTGATGTTACTAGACTTAACAGACACATTGCTGGCTCCGTTGAACAACAAATAGACTCGTGTGACTATAAAAATCGTCTTAAAGCCCTAAAAGTGCGAGAGTTAAGCAGGATGCGTGGAACACGCTTATTACGGAGGTTGAGGAAGATATCTGAGGTCTGGGTTATAACATTTTTACTGGCAAAATTGGCTTGCGCTCACCACTAAAACTCACCGATGAAGAACAATTGCAGGTTGCTCGGACAATGTTCCCTGCTCATGCTACGATAACTTGGCCAACAATTGTAATTGATAGAGAGGCTATTCCAGTCTGTCCTACCGAGGAGTTTCGCGCTGCAGGTAACAGGCTCAAATCCGGTAAAGCCAGCGGCCCAGATGGAGTCCCTCCTGAGGTTGTGAAGCTTCTTGCAACACGGAAACCAGAGTTATTGAAGGATCTTTTTTAATTCTATTTTAAGTTGTGGTGAGTTCCCCAGTAAGTGGAAACTCGCGAAACTCGTTCTTATTAAAAAACCAAGTAAGTCTCGAGGATATCAGTCTTATACACATATCTGTCTACTCGAAGTTTTGGACAAACTTCTAGGGCATATACTCAAAAGACGTTTACTTGCGGAGATAGGAAGAGCAAGGGCTCTCGACCATGTATGGTATCCATGGTGTATTCAATTTTTTGATGGATGCCAAAGCATTTTCTTCTATTTCTGTGGCGTTAGTGACCCTAGGTGTTAAGAATGCTTGGAAAGGTATAATTTATGAGCTCAGGCGGCGCCGCATAGCACCATACCTCATCAAAATTATATGTAGTTATCTCCACAATAGGATGATTTTAGAGGGTGATACTCAACACCTGGATATGACTTGCGGAGTACCTCAGGTTTTGGACCTACCCGATGGAATGTGTATTATGTGGATGTTATTCGGAGTGCAGTTACCGGTTG
Source organism: Hymenopus coronatus (assembly GCA_030762935.1). Classification (NCBI taxonomy): domain Eukaryota; kingdom Metazoa; phylum Arthropoda; class Insecta; order Mantodea; family Hymenopodidae; genus Hymenopus; species Hymenopus coronatus. The sequence goes on along the minus strand of CM060900.1, from coordinate 255,714,028 downwards.
GCACAACATCTATTGGATACGCCAATAACCTGGCCCTTCTGGTATCTGGGGAATCTGGGGAAGAGGTGGAGGGAAATTTGAATGATCTACACACCAAATTGAAATTTGGATATTAAAGAGGGGTCTGCAGTTAGCTTTGCCGAAGACTAAAATTGTTATTTTGGAAGGACGACGATCTCCCAGGCAAGTTAACGTCACTGTCGGCGGAGTGGCACTGCGGTCCCAAAGGTAATTGAGATATCTTGGGCTCCAGTTTGGTCATAATATGAATATGCGCGTCCATGTAAAATATGCATAGCAAGGCAGAGAAATTAATTGCAGCCTTGAGTCGCTTAATGCCTAATACTGGAGTTCCCAAGCCTGAAACCCAGAAAATCCTCAGTAGTGTGGTTAACTCCATTATTTTATATGATGCGCCAGCTTGGAGGGCTGCATTGGAAAAGAAATATACAGAATATGGGTGGAGGGTGTACAGTATAAGATTGCGCTACGCATCTGTACCGCCTATAGGACCACCTCCAATAAGGCCTTAGTAGGGACAATACCTATCCATCTGTTAGTTCATGAACGAACTTATGAACACATACATACTTCTGGGGCTCAAAAACTATCGGTCAGGGACAACACCATCAGGCAGTGGCAAGTGGAATGGAACCAGGAAGAGACGACTGCACAGTGGACCAAGCTGCTCATTCCTCAAATCACTCCCTGGATATTTAGGAAGCATGGTAATCTGGACTATTATCTTACACAATTTATAACCGGATATGGTCGTTTTAACTCTTATTTACACCGAATGGCTTTGACAGAAACGGACATTTGTTCATACCCTGCTCAAGTGGTCACTCCTGAACATACTGTTCTAATCTGTCCAAATTGGAATGGCATACGTTGCACAAGCTATATACGCTTAGGTCAAGTTGTAACCCTGAACAATATTCTATCGGTTATGCTGGAGATAAAAGAAAACTGGCAAATAATTGCTCAAATGGTGTGCTGTGTCCTTAAGGCTAAGGAGAGGGATGAACACAGTGTGTAGACCTGACATTATTATTACTGGTATGTGAATCATGTTTACAGCCTCTTCTTCTTGAAGTAATACTGCAAGGTAGCTCCAAGAACAAATCACATAAGGCTTCCAGGGTTTTTTTTAGTTGGTGAGAATCCAACTCGTCCGATGGGTGTCTTTCTAAGATTTCTCCCCTGCATCAAAACAAAACAAAAAAACTACTACTACTACTGCTTCTACTACTACTATTACTACTACTACTACTACTACTACTACTACTACTACTACTACTACTACTACTACTGCTACTGCCACTGTAGCCACTGCCACTGTAGCCACTGTCACCGTCACCGTCACCACCACCACCACCGCCGCCGCCGCACAGCCACTACCACCACCACCGCCACCACTGCCACCACTGCCACAACTACTACTAACTACTACCACCACCACTACCACTACAACTACTACTACTACTACTACTACCACCACTACTACCTACTACCACTACTACCTACTGCCACTACTACTATTACTACTGCTATCACTACCCCTACCACCACTACCGTCAACAAGCGACTGCCATCTCGACCGTCAACAAGCGACGGACGTTTTTAAGAAAAGACCATCGATTGCGCGCTCACCAACTCAAGCGAGGCGAGGTTCAACAGGTAGCCTTAATCTCGAGATGGTTTCTGTATTGTCCAGTGACCCAAGAGGATTAACTAAACCTGAGCGAAAGAAGGAAGAAAGGGAAACCAAGAAAAAAAGAGTCGAGATTCCTGAAAAAAAAAATATATAAAGATCATTCAGGATAATACCCAGGAAAATAATCAGATAGCCAAAATGGAAATAGAGCAAAGTATGCTGAAAGAGCTGACAGAGAAAATTACAAATGAAATAGAAATATTACAAAAAACAATATTGGAAATCCATAATACAAAAAAGGAAATAAAGAAAGCAATTAGTAGCCTATGGCTACAGAACTGCTAGATGAATTCAAAGTAGTAATAGAGGTTGGAGCGAGTGTATTACCATTTGATATGGTGAGTGTAAGCACACAAACTGTAAGTAATAAAGAGGTTGCAAATGAAAAAATAAGGGCAAGAATAGAAGCTCTGCTAGAAAACTTTTGTGAAGGTTTCAACTATGAATCCATGTCTAAGAAAAATGCTGAACGAAGAGTCTATAGAACCAGCAAAAATGATTTGTAGTATAATAAAAAATAGCTATATAGGAGAGGACGAAAATATTGCGAAGGATTGCATGGAAAGGTATCCTTTCCTTATTGTAACAGATAACGGTATAGAAACCCCTATAGAACAGAGTAATTTAAAAACTAATCTTGTAAAATCATTAGAAATAGCAAAACAAAGGAAAAGAGAAAATGTATTTTGTGAAGTGATAAACCAAGCAGATGAACTTGGAATCAGGAAAGTAATGAATTATATTTGCAGAAAGAATAAAATAACCATCCCGATGAGACTAAAACAGGCGGGGAGAAACAGTAGGATAGAGAAACTAGAAGGGTATGGAATGAAGACTGTAAAGAGGGGAAGAAGAAAAACAGAAAACACTATAATTGTTGAATCTCGGGCAGGAATATCATATGCGGATATTATTAAGAATATGAAGAAAGAAGTAAGCGCAGAAGGGATAACAATAGAACGCATAAATACAATAAGCAATGGAAACATGCAGCTGAAGATTAAAGGAAAAGAGAATACCAACGGGCAGGAGTTTCGAGAAATGTTGAAAAGTAAACTGAATAATAAGGCTGATGTTAATTTGAAGGCAGAAACGCAAACAGTAATGCTGTTAGATATAGATGAAACTGTAGAAGAGGATGAGATTTGGGAAGTAATAAAAATGAAATCAACCGAGCGATCTGCAAATAAGAATGGCCACGAAAGAAACTAGAAACGGGGTAAAGTATGCATTTGTAACTGTAGATTTGGATTCAGCAAACCTTCTACTGACTAAGAAGAGAATAGGGAAAGGATGGGAAATATGGAGAGTGAAGAAAGTTATCACCCTACCCAGATGCTATAATTGTCGTAAAACAGGACATATATGAGAGCAGCGCAAATTACAGGTAATTGTTATAACTGTGGGCAAACTGGTCATCAGAAAAAAGGAATGCACAAATGCACAATTCTGCTATTTGTGCAAAATAGGTCATAAAGCTCAGTCTATGAAGTGACCCATATATAGGGAGCTAATCCAAGCAAAGCAGAATAGGAGGAGGACTAACAGCTATGATGAAGCTGGATCGAATAAACACCGACAGATGTAAAAGGGAAATGGACCTTCTAAGACAATCTCACAATATATTCCTGTTACATATCCCCAGCACGAAATCTAGAAGATTTGCAGGAATATCTGTTTGTAATACACCATGCTATGCAGCAGCATATAAATAAAAGAATAATAGTAGGGGGGTGATTTTAACGCCAAGGCGCTCCTCTGGGGGTCACCAAGGGAAGACAAAAAAGGAAGCCTATTGGCAGAATGGGTTAGTGAAAACGAATTTATAATACTAAATGATGGAGAAGTACCTACATTCGAGAGGAATGGAGGCTCATCGTACATAGATTTATCCATGTGTACACAAAATGTGGGAAACTTAGTTAAAAATTGGTATGTTAGTGATGAAGAAAGCCTAAGTTATTATAATAGGAAGCTGTTCCAATAGATAAACAACATACCAAAAGAACAAACCTTATGTGCACCATTCACATGACTTTCTCTACATCTCTGCAACAAATTATTCTTATAAAGCTTATACTTCTATTTACTTCATGCTAATCAGAAAAAGATTGCAGAAATAGTCTTATTACTTGCTTCCTTGTAAGTAAAAGCGAAATAAGGTTAAAGTAATAGCCAAAAGCTGGTTGCTATGTCATTGAAGTTCCTTTGTTTGCATGGACAGCAGTTGACAATTTCCTGTATGAGAAAAGTGTTATTTTCAAAGCAGAAACTAAAAACAGGGAATGTCTCAAAAACGATGAGCTCCACGAAAAAACAATATATAGCATAAAGTGTGTTTTAACGTGCTCTACATTTTTCATGTAGTAGTTTTTTTCCATCTCTTACGTTTTAGCACTAATCGAAAATTCCATAAAATTCATACAGAATAAAGTACTCTTCAGAGGCTATTCCCAGAAAATTCAAGATATACATTTTTTTTGTCAGGTTAAATAACTTTAATATACGATATTTTAATCAAAATCGTTAGAGCCATTTTTGAGAAAATAAAAATTTTCGAAAAAAGCTCCATGTAAAGGGAAGTTGGGGTAGGGGGTTTTTCTCAAAATCTTCGTATCGCATCCCTGGAAGATACTAAACTTAAATACCAAGTTTGGTATTTTACCGACTTTTCGTTTTTGAGTTATCGTGTTCACAGACAAACGGACACACACAGACCTTTTTCCGAAAATGCCATTTTTAGATAAAGGAGACCCTAAAACATATATTTCCAGTGAAAGCTCGGTATCGAATTTTTGGGTGGAGTGCAATATCTTCTTCATACACTATGTGCATAATACGTATAGAGAAAGTAAACTTTGATGGATATATAAAGAAGAGAACAAAGAAGAAATAATAGATAAAGTTGTAGAAAATACGAGAAATATAAATTATCAGATTTGCGAGGCGCACTGTTTAGATTTGGCTATAAAAAAGGCATGTAGCTCAACCTTAATAAGAAAGCAGACATATAGGTATCACAACAGTACTTATTGGTGGAATCAAGGCATTGCAAAATAAGGAGTAGCCTGAACCAAAGCAAAAAGGAAAACAACTAGGTAAAATAACAAAAAAGTTACAAATGACCAAAAAGAGGAAACAAAATAATTATGGGCAATGTCAAAAGGAACTAAAAAGAGAAATAAAAAAAGCCAGAAGTTGCAAGTGGAAACTTTTATATACAGAAGTAGGTAACGGTATATGGGGTAAAGGGGACAAATTAGTAACTGATAAATTGGGCCGGAGGTCGCCAATAACCGTTACTGATGAAGAACAAATAAAGATAGCACTAGAATTGTTTCCTAGATATGTAAGAGTAAGATGGGAGAAAAGAAATTCCCTGCAGACAGAAAAGATCCCGGTATGACCAAAGGAGGAAATCATAATTGCTGAACAAAGAATGAAATCTAAGAAAGCAGCTGGACCCGATGAAATACCGCCAGAGGTGAAAAAGACTATAGCAACGTAAAAACCAAAGATACTAGTAGATCCAATAAACAAGCTCATTTAATCCGGAGTGTTTCCAAAAGCATACAAAACAGGCAAGCTGGTCCGAATGGAAAAGCCTAGCAAAAATGAGGGGAAAATGGAAAATGTTATAGGTAAGCTATTTGAGCGAATTATAAATAAAAGCTTAATAAAAGCAATAGAGCAACGAGAAGGGCTCTCCCCTAAACAATATGGCTTTAGGCAAGGGAGGTTTACGATAGATGCAATCCATGTAGTGCAACATATAGCAGAAGAAGCGAAAATAAACGCAGATAAGTATGTAGTCCTAGTAACTTTAGATGTTAAAAATGATTTTAATCCTGCACCATGGAAGGGGATTGTACAAGAACTAGAGAGGCGAGAGATATCTCCATATCTGATTAACTTAATCTGTAGTTACCTAGAGGATATAGAAATCCAGTTAGGAGAAAAACGTAAAATGAACATGACGTGTGGTGCACCTCAAGGGTCGCTGCTGGGACCAACGATATGGAACATATATTATGATGGAGTGTTAAAACAAAATATGAGGAACGGAATAACAATTGTGGGCTATGCAGACGACCTTGCTTTGGTAATATGTGGTGAAGATAGAGAAGTGCTGGAAGACCGAACAGGATGGGCTATAAAGAGAATATAGTCCTGGATGACAGGGAAAGGGCTACAGCTAGCGCCACAAAAAACTGAGGCTGTAATCCTAGTAGACAGGAGAATCATCAGACAAGTTAAAATCAGTATTGATGATACTTTTATAACATTTAACTTTGGTGTGCAGATGGGCCATAATTTAAGTACAGGGTTACTACAAAATAAATAGACAACTTCAACTGCCCGTAAAACAAAAACTATTAGAGATAGCAACCTAATTATTTTGGAGGTATGTTGAGAAACTCTCAAAGTTTCGTTTGTTACTATTGGTAGCGCTGTAGTGTTTTGTTTGTTGTTGCAAAAGCTGAAATGGCGGAAAATCCTGTGGAAAAGGCATATTGCGTGTTGGAATTTGCTAGAACGCAATCAGCAACTGTTGTCCAACGACATTTTAGAACACGTTACCATAAAAATGAAATGATGCGCTCACAAGAACCAGCATTGTCTTCATCATGTCGCAACGTATCGATGCAAAAGTCACGCCGTATGACCTTATCTTCTTCACTCAGAAACTGCAACATCTGTAATCTGTAAGGCATCATGTGCAGTCGCTTCCGCAAGATTTTCCATACAGTTTGCTGTGGAATTTGTAATTGCATGCTTGCCTTAGATGTCGATTTCTGTGGGCTTCTTATGTAGGCAGAACGAACACGTTCAACGTTTTCTTCCGAAACTCTTGGTCTTCCCGAGCTCTTCCCTTTGCACAAACATCCCGTTGTCTCGAATTTTCTATACCAGTCGTAGATTGACTGTCTAGTCAGTGGCGTTTTGTGGTAACGTGTTCTAAAATGTCGTTGGACAACAATTGCTGATTGCGTTCTAGCAAATTCCAACACGCAATATGCCTTTTCCACAGGATTTTCCGCCATTTCAGCTTCTGCAACAACAAACAAAACACTACAGCGTTACCAACAGTAACAAACGAAACTTTGAGCGTTTCTCAACATACCTCCAAAATAATTAGGTTGCTATCTCTAATAGGTTTTGTTTTACAGGCATTTGAAGTCGTCTATTTCTTTTGTAGTAACCCTGTATGTCGGCGCATATTCAAAGCGCAAGAGGGAGAACAGAAAAGATTGTGGCAGCTTTAAGCCGACTGTGGCCAAATGTAGGAGAGCCTAGAGCTGATAAAAGACGTATACTAGGCAGTGTGGTTAACACCATCATTTTATAAAGGAGGTTCATTCTGGGGAGATTGAGTGGAAAAAACTACATACAGAAAGCTTATAGAAAAAAGCACAAAGAAAGATTTTAATCAGAACAGTTAGTGAATATAGAACAATCTTAACAAAGGCAATGGAAGCTACAGCGGGAATGATGCCGTTACACCTAATAGTTAAAGAAAGTACATGAGTACATTAGAAGAGAGTAGCAATAAAAGATAGTAAAAAAAAAAACATTAAAGAAATAGCAGCTCCAGTGGGACAGAGAAGAAAAGGCAGGCCCATAGACTAAAGTATTAATGCATATCAAAAAATGGATAGATAGAAAGCACAGAGAAACAAAGTACTGTTTAACCCAGTTTCTATCCGGACACGCAAGTTTCAGAAGCTATTCGTTTCCGTTTGGTATGGCTTCAAATGACACATGTCTCCACTGCGGGGAAAAGGACAATTCAGAACACAATATATTCACATGTATAAATTAGAAAGAAAAGGCGAAGTGTCTGGAAAACAAACTAGGAAGACTAATAGTGGATAACATAGTCGGATTCATGTTGGAGAAAGAACGAAACTTGAAAGCTATTGCAACATGTATTAACGACATTCTGAAGGTAAGACATGAGAATAACAAAACAACGATGGAAAATCAAAGTACAGAAAAATCTAACTGAAGATACCTCCAACCCAAGTAATTAAACAGGAATAATGAACACCATACAGTTGCCGTCTCTCGAAGTAATGCCTTCAGAAGTCCCGGGAAACGTAATCAAATATGACCGGCAGTAGGGGTTTTTAGCTGGTGAAAATGCAAGTCCCACACAGAGTAAAGTATTTAAAAGATTTTCCCCTACAATAAAAAATACTACCACTACCACTACTACCACCACCACTAACTACTAACACTACTACTACTTCTACCACCACCCCTAGCACAACCACCACTACCAGCGCTACCGCTACTGCTGCTACTACTACTACTACTACTACTACTACTACTACTACTACTACTACTACTACTACTACTACTACTTCTACTACTACTTAGACTACTACCGCCTCTACCACCAACACTATCATCACTACTACCACTACTACTACCATTACTACCACCACTACCAGCACTACTACCACTACCACCGCAACTACTACTACTACTACTACTACTACTATTACTACCAGCACTACTATCACTACCACCGCTACTACTACTACTACTACTACTACTACTACTACTACTACTACTACTACTACTACTACTACTACTACTACTATTACTACTACCAACACTACCATTACTACTATTACTACTACTACCACTACTACAACTGCTACCACCATAACTACCACTACCATCTGCACCACCACGACCACTGCCACTTCTAGCACCGCTACCGCTACTACTACTACTATCACTACTACTACTACTACTACTATTACTACTACTACTACCACTACTATTACTTCTATCACCATATTACCTACCACCACCACTCTACTACTAATACTACTATAACTACTTCTACTGCTACTACCACTAATACTACTACTATCACCATACTACCTAACACCACCACCACGCTACTACTACTACTACTACTACTACTACTACTACTACTACTACTACTACTACTACCACTGCTACTACTACTACGTAGGGATGAGGCGCCCCCACCGCCCAGTGGATACCTACTCAGTCCCGAGTATGGCGGGTTACAATACAAAACTAGATAAGTCCCCATGTTCAAAGAACTAAGGAATTCAGGATGGCAGCCCCATCATTAGTAACAATTATGAATAAGGGAAAAACTGCAGAATTGTTTACGGAGCAGGGAGTCGGAACCCCAGTTTCGGCCGGTGTTGAAGGTGTTCGTGCAGGCCTCACCCGATCGTTAACAAGCGACTGCTCAGCAGCTTCAATAGGGAACCAGGCTGAGGTGCAGAAAAACGTTACTGGAATTATGGGTCATGGGAGAGTAGAAAAAGGCTTAGTTTCTGAAAATTTGGATACTATAAAGAATCCCTTTGAGAAAAGACCCTTAGTTAGGCGGTCACCGCCCTTTTTGAGGCGTGGATCTACCGACCGCATGAGTGAAGTAACTGATCAAGAAAACCAGAAAGAAGAGATTGAAAAATTAGATTCATCTAACAAAAGGCAAATAGAAGAAGACATCTTATCAGAAGGTTTTCAAGATTTTAAGAACGAAATAGAAAAGCTGGAAAAAACTTCGATTGAACTGAGAGATGTGGTTAAGACCATACCTAATACGAAGATGGATATAAAGAAAATGCTAGAGAGTATATTTCTCCAGGTCAAGACTATGAACAAAAGGTTTTCTGCAGGAAATTCTTTTCTGAAGGAAAATAAAAGGCAAAAACCAAGCAATAGTAAGATAAGTTTAAATATGCAGGGCAAAAAAGATCAACATAGAGGAGAGACATCTAACTGTAAATGGACAAATAGGGCCACTACAGGCACTCAGACAGAAATGACTCATTCTGGCTATGAAGATATATCCGGAATAGAAAGGGCGGTGGACGAGGGACATAGTTAGGAGGATCTGTCATTACTCCTGGATGTAGAATGGCCAAAAAAATGTTTTCGTGTAGTAAATTTAATAGCTGGCAACCCATTTAAGACGGGAGTGGAAAGTGACATAGCTATCGTTATCGATCCCAAAGAAAAAGGGGAGAAAGGTATTGCTAAGGAGGTATTTAAATTATACCCAGAAACAAAGGAAATGTTTGAAGAAGGGTTTGAAGATGGGCAACTTGAGTGTATTGCCAAGGAAACCAAGATAAGTTATAGAGAGGGGATAAAAGCATCAAAAAGTGTGAAATATTTCTTACCCTACACTGTAGAACGAGAAGCTAATGATATGAAGGAGTTTTATTCCTTAATTGAAGTGCTGAGACAACAAATTATAAAGGAGAATACAAGTAACTTAGTATTCATTACACCAGAAGGTCAAAATAGGGACTATGTAGGAAAACTATTGGAGTTCCTGATGTCTAAAGTGAAATGTAAGGTAAATTATATGATTCCAAAGGATAGACAATGGTTAGATAAGCAAAGAATAACAAATATAAAGCCCAGGATTGTACGAAAAGATGAAATTATTATAAAATCCCAAGAAAAGAGTTATGCAGAAATACTAAAAGATGTAAAAGGAAAGGTAGATATAGATAAGATAGGAATTCGCATAGATAAAGTGAGGAGAACTGCAACCGGAAGTCTGCGACTTACTGTAGATGGAGGAAAAGAGGCGGCTGGGATATTAAGTAAGGGATTAAAACAGAAACTTGAGGGAGTATAAGTGTTTAAACAAAGAAAACCAAAACACTGCATATGTACGGAATGGATATAACTACCACAAGAGAGGAAGTAGAATCGGCCCTGTCTCTAGAAACAGGGGCTAAAGAAGCTGAGCTTATAGTTGGTGCACTGAGACCATTGAGAGATGGAAACCAGGCTGTGACCATAACCCTCGAAAGTACACTGGCTATGGATCTTTTAAAGAAGCGAAAAATACGGATAGGATGGGTTAACTGTCCTATTCGTGAAATAATTCCAGTCATAAGGTGTTTTAGACGTTTGGAGACCGGACATAATGCGGTGAAATGCACTGGTCCAGATAGATCGGACCTTTATATGAACTGCGGTCAAAAAGGGCACGAGGCAACAGAATGCACAAGTAGAGCATATTGCATAAAATGTAAAGTGGAAGGACACAGATGGATCCGAGAAGATGCTCTTATCTTAGAGAGGTGACAGAGACGAGATAAAGAACCACCAAAAATGAAAATATTGCAATTAAATCTTAATAGATAGAGAATAGCACACGATATGGCGCACCTATTATCAGAGAAAGAAAATATAGATATTGTTCTTGTTAGTGAGCCAAATAGAAAATTAATGTCAGATCCTAGATGGACGATAGATAAAAATGGGGATGTGGCAGCTTATTTTAGAAATAGGGATGTACGAATAAAAACTATAGAGAAGGGATAAGGATTTATTACACTCATATTAAATAATTTTAGTATCTAATGTTGCTATTCTTCCCCAAATATTTCATTTGAGGAGTTAAAAAAATATATTGATGTTTTAATGGAAGAAGTAAGAAGGCAAAGAGAAGAAGTTATTATCTTAGGTGATTTAAATGTAAAGTCCCCAAGATGGGGTTCAGCCACATCGGATGCCAGGGGAGAATTTTTTGCTGAGTGGATGGATTCCTTAAATTTGGTAATACATAATACTGGGAGAAAACCAACCTTTATTAGAGGAACGAGTGAATCATTCATCGATATTACTTGCTCAACACAAAAGATAGCTAGGAAAATTTTAAATTGGAAGGTGCTAGATGATGAATTGGTTAGTGATCACAGTCCCATATACTTTGAGGTGAGAGTAGAGGAAAAGAAGTAGGGAGACAAATAGAGTCAGAAAATAATGTTTGATAAAGAAATTTTTCAGCAAGAATTGGAAGAAAAAACTAGTAATCTAAAAGGAAAAGAAAAAGTTAGTGTACCCCACAGTATGGAAGTTTTTAGTCAGACGTATAGAAAAAGTTTGTCAGTACATGGAAAATATCAAAACCGGAAAGTTCCTCTTTGGTGGAATGAAGAAATTGAGACAAATCGGAAAGAATGTTTTGCAATTAGGAGGAAGCTAACACGACGTACAGGAAGGGCGGATAAAAATGACTTAGAGAATGAAGAAACAACTAGAGAATACAAAGAAAAGAGAAAAAACAAAAAAAAGAATATAAGAGCCAAAATAAAAAATTGGAACGACTTCTGCAATGAACTGGAAGGTAATTTATGGGGAAACGGTTATAAAACTGCTCTAAAACACCTGAAAAGTCCGACAATGCCTTATAACTTATGTAAAGAACGAAATATTGATTTAGTTTCTACCCTTTTTCCAAATAAAGTGGACTATTGGAAAGGGGAAATATTGATAAAAGTACAAAACCTTTTACTAAAGAGGAACTTAATACGGCAGGGGAAAGGATGAAATCTGGAAACGCACCCGGGCCTGATAATATCCCACCCGAAGCAGTTAAAATAATGATCAAAATGGTCCCTGATTTTTATTAGCAACGTTTAATAATTTGTTGCGGACACAAGAATTCCCAGTAAGATGGAAAATTGCACGAGTATGTTTACTATGGAAAAAAGGAAAACCTTTGGAGGCCAATGATGCATTTAGGCCAATTTGCCTTTTAGACACTATGGGTAAGCTGTTGGAATTTCTGCTAAGAGAACGTCTGGAGAAGGAGTTAGAAGATAAGGGAGGTTTTTCGGAATATGAGTTCGGTTTTAGAAGGGGAATGTCAACAGTACAAGCTGTGGAAAAAGTGATCGACATTGTTGAAAGGTCAACAGGTAAATGGTGTGCACTTGTGTCATTAGATATAAGAAATGCTTTTAATACTGTGACTTGGAGTCTTATTATTAAAGAACTAAAAAAACGACAAATATCTACATACTTGGTGAATTTTATTGAAAGTTACTTTACTAATAGAAAACTCAGTATTGCAGGCATAGAGAAAGATATGCAAATGAGAGTTCCTCAGGGATAGGTGCTTGGACCAACCGTATGGAACGTTGCCTATGACGAAATATTAGGTCTTGACCTTGGAGAAAATATTAGAGTTATAGCTTATGCTGATGATTTAGCTATAGTAGCAGCAGCACAAGATGAAGAGTACCTTATTCTTAGAACTAATGAGGCACTGAAGAGAATCGACAGCTGGCTTACATTAAATGATTTACAGTTGGCCCCTGAAAAGACAGAAGCTGTTATCCTGAAAGGAAAGAGAAATTTGGAAAGTATTACTTTTGAGATAAAAGGTACAAAAATAACTCCAATTAATGCATTAAAATATTTGGGGATGGTCTTGGAAGTTTGGACAACATATTAATGCAGTGACCAAAAAGGCAGATGAAAAAACTGAAGCACTATCTAGAATAATGCCAAATATAAGTGGACCTCAATATTACAAGAGGCTAGTCTTGAGTGGAGTTCTGCATTCAATATTATTGTATGGCTGTCCGGTATGGCAAGAAGTTTTGGAAATCAAGAGATGTAAACAAAAAATGGAAAAGTCACAAAGAAATATACTTTTAAGGATCGCAAGTGCGTACAAGACTGCGTCTACTGTGGCGTTACAAGTAATTACTGGTATTCTTCCTATTGAGCTACAGATACGTGAAAGAGCAAATGTATTTAAAGTTGAAGGTGGCATGAAAGAGGCGAAATTAAAGGAGCGAGAAATTATGATGAATCAGCGGCAGCAGGCGTGGGAGCAAAATGTTGAAAAGGCCCAATGGACTAAAAGATTAATTCAAAAATTAGACAAGTGGATAACATGAAAACACAGGAATATAAATTATTATATGACACAGGTACTTACAGGACACGGGGCCTTTAATACCTATTTAAAGAGGATAGGAGTATGAGAAAATGACCAGTGTGCTTATTGTGATGATGTGGATACAGTGGAACATACCTTCTTTTCCTGCAAACGATGGCAAAGGCAGAGAGAAAACACCTACATGAGTTTGGGTATAGAGCCACATACTGATAATATTGTTGATATTATGGCTCAGATTAGGCACAATTGGAAATTAATACAATCAATGGTCACAGAGATAATGAGAATAAAGGAAGCAGAGAGAAATGAAAGACAAAAATATAATACACTATAAGGTCTCAGGTTTCCTAATTGATGTGCTACCTATTTTTTGGTAGTTCCAAGTAGGATTCCAACGGAAAAGAGGGGTTTTTTTAGTCGGTAAGAGTCCGGCACATCAGGGCTATCTTCCCTGATGCCCATGAGGGTTTTTTCCCTCTTTACCAAATAAAAAAAAAAGCTACTGCTGCTGCTGCTACTTGCGATGAAGATGGTAATAATAACTATAATAATAATAATAATAATAATAATAATAATAATAATAATAATAATAATAATAATAATAATAATAATAATAATAATAAAATAATAATATAAACCTAAGCCTCCTATATATTTTTTTTCTTTTGAAAAGTACAAGTGTCATTAATCGAAATATCGAATGTTCATTTTACGCAATAAAGGAACTCAACAACAGTAGAATACCTGTAACTCGATATTCGTATAACTCTACGACTTGCTTTTTTTTATTTTTTTGTCATTAAGGTTGGTTATATTAGTTTATATAATCCACATTGGGGGTACAAGCAGGTGTACGTAAATTTTAAGTAGTATACGTTTTAATGTTCATATTCATGCATCTATGTCACGTGTTTTGCTGATCTGTTCAGATGTTTGTTATGGAATGGTGCTTTCAGATTTTTCAATTTATTTATAATGCTTATTTGATGACAGGTTTTGTTATTTCATCTGACCACATTCTCCCCATTCTCACCAACAAAAGGGCTGAGCGCATGTTGACTTCGATATATGAGTCAGAACTTAAGCAGCCGGCAGACCATTATCATGAAATCATGAGCTTTCTGCTAATAATGTGTGTAGCACAAACACTTGTTTGAAAGTGATGTGATTGTTTTTTCACTGTCATGTGTGTGACAGGAGTTGGAAAGGTAGAGTCGGACTGAAAAATGCAATGCCATAGCCGGGATTTGAAACACGGATCTCAGTGGTTTGGAAGCTTTAAAGTTTCATTGTTTTTCCCAGTATATACATAACAAGCTCAACTTTCGTTATTTCTAGTTACAGCGCAGTTTCTCAGATTTCAAGCTTCCTGTATATGTTGTGTTGAGTTGTTATTGTGTCAGTGAAAATGTCGAACGGGAAGAAAATAAGATAAAATTAGCATGACAATGGAAATTGAATTGGATGGGTTAAAATTAAGGAAACTCAACAAAGGGGAGTATGGTAAAATTGGCATGGGTTTAGGAGTTGGACGAACTACTATACAGGATGGAAAACAGAAGAGGTCCGAAATCGAGTCCTGGTGGGACAAGAGAAGGTGTGTGTGTATGTGTGTGTGTGAGTGTGCGAGCGTTACGTAGGGGTATTCCACGCTACAGCCGCGGGCTTACTGTACGTCAGATACCCGGAGGAAGGATGAGATGAGCATAATTTCAGAGGGCGGCTGACATCCGGCCAGGGAGAGGGCCGTCATGGGGGTCCCCAAATAGTTCACGAGCAGTTCTTCATCCAGACACGGGGTGCGCCAGGAATCCGCCTCTCAGGTTCTATTAAACCACCTCAGTCTGCAGAAAACTACTAGCGTCATCCCGTAGCCGAGAGCTGTATTTCCAGAGCGCTGTCACCCCATCCTTGGAGCATTTGATCAATTTTAAACAAACACGCGCCCGGGCACGGCGCATTGTTCAAGATAGCAAACGGGCTTCCTGGGCTTCATTTGTTGAAACATTCAGTCGCACAACACCTTCACCTGTTGCGTGGGAGAAGCTCCGCCGTGTTGCTGGTAGGCAGACTGGTACTTCCATACCGGGGCTTCTCGTTGGAACTCACACCGTAGTTGACCCGGTTGCTATTGCAGATGCCCTTGGTAGCACGTTTGCAACTGCGTCTAGCTCCGCCAATTATCACCCAGCGTTTCGTGCCATCAAGGCGGACGTGGAATCTCGGAGTCTCTCCTTCCGGTCCTTGGATTCCGAGTGCTATAACTCGGATTTTAGCATGCGGGAGCTGGATGCCTGTTTAGCATCCTCTCGACACTCTGCTCCAGGACCCGATGGTATCCATATCGACATGCTACAGAACCTCTCTTCTGACAGTAAGCAATATCTCCTGAACCTGTACAACCTCGTTTGCCGTGAGGGTGTGTTTCCTGCAGCTTGGCGCGAAGCCACCGTTGTTCCCATCTTAAAACCGGGGAAGGACCGTAGACTTCATCATAGTTACCGTCCTATCTCCCTCACCAGTGCTGTTTGTATGGTGATGGAACGCATGATCAATGGACGGTTACGATAGGGGCTTGAGTCTGAGAAACTTCTGTGCAACATACAGTGCGGCTTTCGCCGATACCGGTCCACGACTGACCACCTTGTCTCCCTCTCGACTCACATCCTGAATGGTTTTCTTCGGAAGTGTCAAACTGTGGCCATATTTTTCGATCTGGAGAAAGCTTATGACACTTGCTGGAGGGCTAGCTTACTGCGTACCTTGCATAGTTGGGGCTGCCGTGGCCGCCTTCAGGAGTTCCTCCGGGAGTTCATGAACAACCGGGTATTTCGTGTGCGTGTGGGCTCTGTTTTCTCTCGTGTTTTTAGTCAGGAGAAGCCTCAAGGGTCGGTACTCAGCGTTACTCTCTTCGCTGTTGCCATCAATCCCATTGTCGAATGTGTTCCTGCTGGTATCTCCTCCTCCTTATTTGTGGACGATTTTGCAATTTATTGCAGTTCTCGGCGCACGTGCCTTTTGGAGCGTCGCCTACAGGCATGTCTTGACCGACTACATACTTGGAGTGTCACTAATGGCTTCCGTTTTTCTTCCGAGAAGACAGTTTGTGTCAACTTCTGGCGTCGGAAAGCATACGAACCGCTTTCTCTACATCTTGGAGCCAAACCGCTGCCCTTTGCCGAAACTGTAAAGTTTCTTGGTTTGGTGTTCGACAGGAAGCTTAGCTGGTCGTCCCATGTCTCTTCTCTGAAGGCTAGATGTGATCGTGCACTTAATATTTTACGTATTTTATGTGGCACATCCTGGGGAGCAGATCGCACCGTCCTATTACAGCTTTACCGTTCGCTTGTTCGGTCTAAACTGGATTACGGGTGCATTGTATACTCTTCGGCTTGTCCTTCGGTTTTACGATGTTTAAACCCAGTCCACCATCGTGGGATTGGTCTGGCGCTGGGTGCATTTCCGACTAGCCCAGTTATTAGTTTGTCTGCGGAGGCTGCTGAACCTCCGCTGTCTTATAGGCGTGATCTGCTTCTTTGCAGCTATGCTATCCGCCTGTTTGCCTTGCCAGATCACCCGTCTTTCAAGTTATTCTTTGACGAGTCTCTTGACCGTCAATATGCTGTCAGCGCGGTTGCCTTGCTTCCCGCAGGAGTTCGTTTTCGCCTGCTTCTTCGGCTTTTGGATGTTCGCCTACCGCCTGTGTTTCCCCCTTGTTCAATGTTCATTCCCCCCTTGGTTACGTTGCGACACCCAGTTCCACCTTGGGTTGGCATCCATGCCGAAAGCAACGACTCCACCTTCAGTCTTCCGCTCCGCATTTTTAGAGATGCAGACCAGGTTTCCCAACCATTGTTTTATTTATACGGATGGTTCTAAGGAAGACCGTGGTGTGGGATGTGCTTTCGTTTTTAATTCGCGGAGTTATACATTTCATCTTTTGGGGCAATGTTCGATTTTTACCGCCGAACTTTTTAGTATCTATCAGGCTCTACTTTTTTTCCGGAGACAGGATTTAAAACAGTTTGTTATTTGTAGCGATTCCCTCAGTGCACTTCAGGGCCTGCGTGAGCTGTATCCATGCCATCCGTTGATACAGCGTATACAGGATCGCCTGCATTCGGTCGCTGAACAAGCCTCAAGTCTTCGGCTATTACTCAATAATTGTAATACTGGGGTCCGTATTCGCCATCTTTGCAGACAAATCCGCTAGTTCATTCCCCGGAAAGCTAATGTGCATTCCACATTAACACCGGAAGCATGTAAAATTTGAAGGGCATCCTGAATGTGCTGCACAATAGGATGGTAGTTGTACAGCTCACGAAGGCTCTGAAGTGCATTGAGGGAATTACTCAGAATAAGGGAGTTACCCAAATGACGACGGTGAACATAGAGAATAGCTCGGTGTATAGCATAAAGCCATGTAGAATACCTGGATGTGCTACTATGCAAGCCGAATGTATATGGTTCGGTGCCTTAAACAAATGCACATTCAACACCGTCGGTGCCCCACACCCAGTGGTATATATAACATTGCGGTCATATTCTAAAAAACAGCACGGCTACTAGACAAAGGCATGGTAGCCTTCCTGTACGCCGTCATCCCGAGATCTATATGTGATATAGTAGGTGACCTAGGGAAATATTCAGAATATTTCAATATCGTGCTTCCGAAGAACGGAAAGAAAACCTCGGTCTAAGTGAGAGGTTTCGATAACGTTCGTCCAACTCAGTAGAGAAAATAGGGCTAAACGTTGCATGCGCAGGCATGCACTTAAACCCACGGTCAGAATTAGCTAGCAGGACATCACGCCGACATCGCAGAGGGAGTTCCGCCGATTCGGCGTAGAGAAAAGCTCCAACAGCTACATGACAATCCAGGTTTTGGAGAGGGTCTAATCTTCTCAACACAGATGGGTCGTGCTGAAGAATAAACAATGCACCCACAGACCTACTTTGAATCGCTTAGTGCACCATAATGACGTAGTATCACTGTGCAAATCTCACTTCAAAATTTGCCACTTAATATCCGTACAATATCCAGAGAACGGCCACATTGCGCTTACAGCTGTGGTATATGTAGTAACCAGCAAAGTTTCCGATCAAATATCAACCAAAGCTACCTCGCCTCATTTGAGAATGGAAGTGAATCTGGACCGAGAAAACGGAATTTCGTCTTCTTACGATGCCAGAAATTAACGCAGAGCGACTTCTCAGTTGAGAAACGAAAGACATTTTTAGAATTCTAGCTAGAAAGTTTTTAAAAACACTGCTTGCAGGTGGCGTTCCAAAAAAGGCGTACGCTGAGAAGTACAAAAGATGGCAAAGTCGTCTACAAATAAGGAAGTCGAGACACCTGGGGTCACTACAGCAAACAGCGTCACGCTTAGTACAGATCCCTGTGGAATTCCGTTCTGTTGAATAAAAGGATTCGAAAAGACCGAGCCGACCCTTCTCGGAAAAGTTAGTCTCTCATATACTCCCAAATGAACAACGATAGGCGTCCAAGTATACTCCAGTTGTGGAGGGAACGTAAGATCCCTGCTTGCCAACACGTATCATAACGTGACCTTTTGACCTTCTCGAGTTCAAAAAATATCCGAAGTGTTTGACGGTTCTTACGAAAGCCGTTCATGATCTGCGTCGATAGCAAAACAAGGTGGTCAGCCGTTGACCGACATCTTCGAAAACCGCACTGGGAATTGATCAGTAGATTGTGGGGTTCCAGCCACCACACCAACCGCCCATTGATCATACGTTCCACCACCTTGTAAACTGGGAAGATGGCGACCCTTTCCAAGTTTCAAAATAGGTATGATGCTGACGGACTTCCGTAATTTTCTTGGAAAGAGGCGTCAACCCAAACACAATTATAGATCTCGAGAAGGAAAGCCTTTCTTTTAGGAGAGATATATTGTAATATTTAGACGTGGATTCCATCTGGACCTGATGCAGAGTTTCGTGAAGGTGAAAGTGCATAATCTAACTACGCCATGGTGAAAAGGCAATTGTAATTTTCAAGATTCCGGAGCGAAAGGAGAACCCTTGAGATTCCACCTTAGCCTTAACTAGGATAAACGTAGGCGAAAAATTATCTGAGCTAGACACCTGAGCGAATTAGCTACCTAAAGTGTTAGCCACGTCAAATATATCCGACAACAGCACCTGCAGCTGTTTTGAGACCGGCGATTATCATATGAGTCTATTTTCCGGCCACACGCCGCAACTTATACCATACGACAGAAGAAAGTGTACGTCATTTAAATGAAGTTACAAACTTGCTCCATGATGTCATTTTTCTATTATTAATAACTTGTCTAGATTTGGCAGCCATCATCTTACAGTGTATCAGGTTACCCAGCCTAAGGCAACGCCGGAAACCCTGAGAGCACCTCTGCAAGCACTAGTGGCATTCCGGCGTTCATCGGTCAACCAAGGTACCAGAAATCGTTGGGATCGGCCAGTCGGCCGCGGGATTGACTACTCAAAACTTGAGAAAAAACGGCCTCTGTGAGGTGGTCGACTAACAAATTCATAGAGTTGTGCTCAGTGTGGTTGAAAATAGCCAGACGAGAGTATAGGTTGCAGTTGTCTTGAATTAAGCACCAACTAGTTAACGGGTGGAACATACATATTGTGCTAAAAGACTAATAAGAATTGAAAATTGGTCACTAGAATGTAAATCAGAGAAGATATTCCATTGTAAGGAAACTGCCAAATGTGGAGAACAAACAACTATATCCAGGTAGGAAAAATTATTGAAGGCGTCAGAAAGAAATGTAGGCTCTCCGATGTTCAGTAGAAAGAGGTTATTATCGTCGAAGAAACTGGCATTCAGTTTACTTCTCGCACAAGCCAGAGCTGAGCCACAACGCGGGTGTTTGACATTCACTTCACCTGCCAACAGAAAAGGTTTTGGTAGCTGGGAAACAAAGTCGTTTGCGCGAGAGGTCAGCAGATAGAGGCAGATAAATACTGCAATTGGTGAATCTGGTAGATGACAGCTTAATCCTTACAGCGAATGACTGGATGTAAGGCTGAGAGGATACGAATTCAGTAAAAATATCATCTCTGATGATCATCAGAATGGCCCCATGTGCAGGAACACCCTTTTCTGGTGATAAGTCACAGCGCCTAAATGTAACGTTGTTTTGTGGACGGAAATTTGTCTCTTGTAAGCAGACGACCAAAGGTTAATTCTGGTTAGACAACAGTTCAAACTCTGGTTGATGTGGTCTAATTCCGCGTATGTTCCCCTGTAGAATGGTATTTGTTTATATTAAGAGATTAGTTCTAAACTGAAAGATGTTTCTGCAAATGGAACTGTGATGGTCGATTTAATTTGTTCTTTTTCGCTGTCGGACTAACACTTTTCAGGGCCACAATCCAGCCGCTTATGCACTGTCTATCTGGCAGTAGGGCAGAATTATCCTGTTACACTTCTTCCTCAGGGTGGCACCCCTTTCCAATAGGTGCTGATCGGCAAAGATAGTTGTCACCGATCTGAGCCCCCATTCCACAGAAGATTCCTCAGAAGAGGATCTACTTGGAGAGTGGAGTGGACTTTTCCTTCTCTTATATATTTTGGGAAGAGACTTAACATTTCCTTTCAGGATATTGGTCCTGATGAAATGCTTTCACTGGTGCACAATACGTACAGGTATGCTGGTCCTATTGCCCGAGGTTGGTGGTTTGGGCGGTAGTTTACCCGGACTGCTCATTATGCTGGTAAATTTGGCAGATGGTGACGCCTTGGATGCTAAAAAGTGCTTCAACCAGGAGCGTTCCATTGCATGTCCTAATGTAAGATTGAAAAGGACCAGTAGTGTTACCCAAACTCTTCTTTGATGGTAAAAGGACTGACCCACGTGCATTTTCTGATTTCCTCTATCCCAGTTATAATCAAGTAGCGAGGACCACTGGACTCGACTACTTCTTTTCCCAGTACATTTGGGTTTGTTTTGTTTTTCGCATAAAATGGTTAGAAATTCTTCCCCTAGTACTCCCCACCCACCACGGAGCCCAAAGGGTGTGCATCAAATTGGAGTAACAGGGCTACACAGGGGATATAACTGGCTCACCATCCCACTCATTGGAGTTCGGTATAGTACCTAGTCCTGGACGATTGGCTTGGGGTGGGTTAGTCCCTAGCCTCCAATTTAGGTGAAGCAGAAACCAAAACGGTGCATTAGCTTACTCGTCCATTCTAGCTACTGTAAATACAGAAGACCCAATCTCAGATACGCAACTTTCAAGTAACCAGGATATCCCTTTCCACTGATACGGGTCACCACGCATGGCTTACACGTGAATGGGCGTTTCTGCTAACTCCCTCACCACTCAGAGGAACGCACACCGAGGGAGTCAGGGATGGCTCGTCACCCCGGGCGCGCCAAAACCGTACCTATCGTAGTAGGCACCCAGGGAAGGTAGAGAAAGTCATGTGAATGGAGCACTTAAAATGTTTTATTGTTGTCCTATGGTAGTAATGTTTATTGCTCCATGCTGTATAAAGTTGTGTAAATGCTCCATTTACTTTTCATATCTGACTCTTTAAATGTTCCTATGCTACTCTTTTCGTTGTAATTACACTACCGAGATATAGAAATGAGTATGCCTATTCAATCCCTTTATTATTGATTCATAACTTTTTCATATTTTAGTTAAGTCTTATTTCCTTTGGTTTTGCAATATTAATCCTTTTCTTGTAGCATCTTCAACTTGGCTTCCATTACTGTTCCTTTCTGTGATATCAGGCAGATGTCAACCGCATAATCAATATATTGTAGACGTTCTATTCCATTGTATTCCTCGCTTATGGTCTTGCATAGCTCCTCTCATTGCTGGATCAACATGAGGTGTAAGGAAAAACTGTGAAACGGTGTAGCTCTATCTCCACGATGAGTTGACCTTTAACTAGTATCTGCAAACTGGAGCAATGATAGGTCATTGGAGAAGTGGAGCTGCTGTTCGCAATAGGTGGCCGTGGAAATAAAGACCAAGACATTGCCCTAATGAGCCTGATTGTAATATCAAATTGCATAAGTATTCATAAGTTTGGCCATTTTAAGTTCCGAAAACGGGAAGGGGGTTGTGACAAAATTTACTTTATTTCTTACACAATTGCTGCATTAGCTGCGTTAATGTGCAGTTTCTTTTGATATACTGATATATCGTATGGCAGCAGAAACTTGATAATCATCCCACTGTCTTTGCATAAGTGGTACGCTACCGTTGGTTGCAAGAGAAACGCATATACCCTTCACTTCTTTCCGTGCGAACTCTGAAAGGATAGTTCCGCGTGGAGTCGAAGACCAGCTGTCTCATAACAGGTACGCCACCATTGAGTACAAGAGAAACACAATTGAACAAACTGTAAATAAAGTCATTGGTGCTTTTCCCAACTTTCAACACGGCTTCTGAAATAATAGCTGCGTGCAACTTCACGTGGAGTCGAAGTCCTGCTGTCTCATAACGGGTACTGTTTCCCACAGTAAAGAAAGTCCCCGGGGAATGAGGTGCAATGGAAACATTTCTGGTATGCTAAGCCGAGCTGTGTGGAGTGTTCTCTGTCGCACACACTATTCTGGTCGCACTGTTTACAGATAGATAACATATTCCTTTCGGGGATCATCTATCCGTTGGCAAACAGTACTCTACCATTGGTTACAAGAGGAATGTAATCGGAAAGGCACTAAATGGGGTCGTTGATGCCACTTCCTAACACCCTCAGGACGGTAGCAACCTCCGAAGCGGTTCGGCTTGCCTTTGTTCTCAGACGTAGACGAGGCTTTGCACAAACTATACATCTAGACGGTACATAAACAGAAAACCTTTTCTGTTAAATGCATTTTGTCCAATCTGTTACAATTGCATAGCTTATAGATATTATTTTAAGGTGTTGTAATTTGTGAGAAAATAGATAACGCACACATTCTTCTCTTCTCCACATTTAGGTGAGGTAAAAAAGAAATATGATTTTTCACTTGGAGAGAACCTGGAGCAAGCAATTATATTACAAATGCGCCACATGGAAGCATTCTGGAAGTTACATCGTGGTCATATGCATGTTTGCAAGATTGTACAAGATATCTCTCGAGATGCAGTCAAAGAACTCAAAAGTGCCTTAAATGTGACGCGTTCGTGCTAAAATCCTGATCTTGTATTGGCAACAGACATTTAGAATAGGTATTTCTGATATATATTTTCCAGTGTATATTTGAAGATTTAATAGCACAAAACACGCACGAATACTGAAGGATATGTTCCCTTTTATTTTTAAAAAAGCCCTCCTACAAAACGAAACATATAAAATCAGCAATATATTTTCTTTTCTCTCTGTTGCCACATGTATTAGAATAATTGATATGTCGCTGATGACTTCAGTTTAATTTTTGCAAACTTTGAAGCTTTTTTTTAGGACGCTCCACAATATCCTATTTAAAATTGGGCACTAACCAAACACATGAGGAAAACTTACGTTATCCTTGTCTTTTTACAGAAAGCTTTGGTAACTCTTACATATAAGCGCGGAGTATCTGAGTGTGTATACATACACACACCCTCCAACACACACACCCACCCACACACACACACACACACACACACATACATACAGCGATATATATGATCCATTCTATATATACCAACGATTTCAGACTACATGAAGGCGGGTATTCGAAATGCTTGTGCCAGTATTGGAAGAAACATGCTTTTACGGACACAGCAATCGTTTATTCACAGAGTTGGAAAATGCATTGAGGTAGAACAGCATCATTTTGAACTTTTATTACACTAAGGTACGATGCTTATGAAATAATAGTGTGCAATAACCGTGGAGTAGTGATACTCTGTGCATCTGCCTTTCATCAATGCCCAATTGTCTATACCAGAAAAAGAACCCTGTACAAGAAATTGATTTAAACAAATGTTCCTTATTTTTTTTATTAGGAATAAGGGAACAAAAATCAAAATTTTGGTTCCTATTTAAAAAAAACTCAACTTACTATCCAAACCTTCTCCAATTAACATACCATAAATGAATTTACCTTCCCCCATTATAACAAGCAACCTTTATTTAAGATATTTCTGTCTACAACGTTTAGTTTTGGAGATATTCTACAGCCTCAAGTTAAATGGTCCGCCCTGTGTGTATATTCTGTGTCAGTAATTGCCAAAGTAGATGCAGTAAAACAAAAAATCCACAAGATAACATTTTCATTTGCATGATAGCCTTTTAGTATGTTGATGAGGTAAACTATAATTAAGAAAAGATACGCATCCTAAGTAAGACTTCCTTGTTCATTTTTTTCAAATCTAATATCCTTCTGAAGTGCCAAGATCTTCTCTTTGCAGGAAATAAGCTGAATTAGCATTAAAGAGTAAAAACAGTTGCAGATATGTAAACATAATAATGTTTCGGTAAGTATTACAAAATATCAGACCTGCTTCAAGAAAATCAAATGTTTGATATGTGGCATTAATTTTATAAATACCTAGGTTAGCAGCGCATCTCCAGCACAAGTGAGAAAATATTGGCTTTTAAATTCCTTGTTTTTCATGAGTCCAAATGTAAAGCTTCATACATAAGGTTGTTTGCATTTATTATTTACCAAGTATGCCCAGGTGCCCCACAAAGCCGTTCTTTGCAGCTTTATTTTTCGCGCAGACATAATTGCAAAAGGAGTTGCATCATCACTAATTATAAAAGCGGCAGCGCAGGTGCGAAGCGAAAGGCCACTGAGGTAGAGTTATCTCTCTGCAAAGTGTTTACTACTAGTAGTTTCACACTGACACTGTAACAAGGCTTGCAGTTCGAGCCAGGCTATTCAGGCAAATAGATAAAACCATCAAAATGCGGCTAAGGCTCGAGTGCTGTATTCTGAATGCTTTCAGACATGACACTTGTTTGGGGAACATCATTAAACTGTTTTACTAGCATCTTAGTCATATTGAACAGTTTTATCTGCAGAGCCTCCAGAAAGTACTAAACATTGAAATTCCTTAGCCACCTCTAATACTAATGATACTATGTTACTAATGACACTAATGATCTAATTTGTAAGAAAGTTAAAGAAAACCTCAACAATGTGTAGACAGGTCAGAGAATATGTTTTGATGGCTGCATTCGTGGTTCCCTGAATTTCTTATGTGGAATAATCTAATCCAGAGTTTACGAAATCCAGAAATGTTAAAACAAAGAATAATTTATGTCTGTATTTCAATAACAACAAAAATGTTAAGACGTGTCCATGCCGATATTGAGAGGTGCTAACATCAATGTATCCACCTGGGTGTCCATATATTTCAACATGTTTATTATGAATGCTGCGTTACTCGAATATATTTTAATACTAGCGTAGCTTTAAAGGAACATAAATATTCTATTTCATGTTTCTTTAACCTTGTAATCTTTGTAAGACCGACTGGTGTTGCATAATTGTGCTGATTGTAGATAGCTGTAATTCAATTACACTAGGGTCCAAAAGTTAAGCATAATTCAATATTTCAGTACCAAACTATCACAAGTGTACAGAAGTTAAGCATAATACAATTTGTCGTTACCAATGCATCACACATGATCTGGAATGCAATAAAGTGAGAAATAGTAGACAATTTTGACATCAGGACACTTTTTACGCAAGCACAAACTCTGAAGATCATTTCCACAATGGCAATGATGGTGCTGAGCGGTTGGTATGGGGTGTGATGACCCCCCATGGTTACACAGGCCTCCTAGCGCCGTGGCATGCTCTTTATAAGGTTAAAGAGCTCTCCAGGCAAGCAGTTCCCATTCTCACGGAGAGCACGTCGGTGCCTGGGGCTGCAACTCGTCTTCCTAATGCATCCCAGGCATGCTCTATAAGGTTCATATCCGGGACATCGCTGGCCAGTCCATGAGCTAGATATCTTCCCTCTCAATATAGCCGTCCACCACGTGGGCTCTATGCGGACGTGCATTGTCGTCCATTTAGAAGAAATGTGGACCAACTGCACCTCTGAAAAGTCACACATATGGTTCGAGTACCTCGTCTCTGTACCTCTGGGCATTAATAGTACCATTGAAGGTGTGCAGATCTATATGTCCATTGAACATTATGCCTGCCCATACGAGTACGCCACCACCAGAAAATGGGCGACTTTCCACGATGTTGACGGGATGAAGCCGGGTTCCCCGCTCTCTCCAGATTATTGTGCGACAAGAATCATTGTTCAAACTGAATCTGGACTCAACTGTAAACCGCATGTTCCTCGATTCATTCAAGGTCCAATGTTGACCTTGCTGACTCAATTGTAAATGGAACCAATGTGTATTCGAGTGAGTGAGGCACATACTGTTGCACGTCTGGTATAGATGCCGACTGCCCTGAGCCTCCGGTATATAGTTTGCCTCGAAACTCGAACGCCTGAGATGGCTGCAAGCTCAGCAGACAGTTGTCTCGTGGGCATCCTCGATGTCGTCGTGCTGTTATGGTCAAATGTCGGTCCTGTTGCGGCGTTGTGACCCATAGGCGGCCATGTACAGGGATTCGATGAACACCTCCTGTTTTTTGGAACCGTCACCAAAGCCTGGAAATGACACTTTGTGGCACTTTCAGAGCCTGAGAGACTGTGGGTTGTGTCTGACCTGCCTCTAGACGTCCGATGATTCTACCCTTCAAAACAGGTTCCAGTTGACGTCTTTGTGGCATGTTGGTGCTGTCTAGAAACCCCTTTGCGAAGCAACTACTCTCTGTTCACAATGCGAGAAGGATTACGAATGAGCCACACATTCGGTCTGATACTCTGGTATTGGTTTACTGTTCTGGTTTTGTTGATCTTAGAAGCGTGAACCCGCTTACCTATGAGAGGGCATCAGTAAGGGGAGGCACAAACTGAGATAACGTTTAATGGCGCTCGCTCACTTTTTTCCCTTTCAGTTCTCTGTTTTCTGAATTATGCTCTTGTACACTAGTGTATATTAATTCAAGCGTTTTCTCAGATGTTTCTTCAGCGCTAATGCTGAAGTCCCGTTTATGAGTGAATTTGTTATTAAATAAGCAAACAGAACACACATGCACATCTACATTCGGACACTATATCCTGAGCATAGCGTGAAGCCTTTTTGATTAAATAAAATCATCTCGAGCCCAGATGGGAATCGCATTCGGGAACGCTTCACAGCAGGCAGGTCTCTACTAGTTTAGGGACCATTCGTAGCAGTTAGTGTTTGTTTCACAGCATTACTGTTTTACTTGGCAAAGTGTCTTCTTTATTAGTAAGGAATCCCCTTTACAGTTTAGCGTATGTAAACGTTTTCCAATGCATTCCTTCCGGGATAAAAAAAAACTTCAACGAAGAAGGACTTATGAGAGCACATACAAACCGATCGAGTCGGTTCCAATATAACTTGTGAGGCTCGCATTCGAGAAGTTACTAGTTCACTTCCCGTTGACTTTCCACCCTGACCTTGAGTTCCCCGTGATTTCTCTCCTGTCACTTCCCCTCCCTCATTTCCTTCAGCTCTCTTCCTTTTCATGTTTTAGGTATTCTTTCAGGTTTCGCAGGGTGGATGCACGGCAGAGTAGGGAGGATGGTGCGGAAGCTTGTTCCAGTAGTTTATTCCATGTAAACACCAGAGAACTGCCTAGGCTTTGCGGTCGGCGGTGGTTCGTACTAGAATGGTGACAGGCATCTTCGCATCTCTGCGGCCTTTCTGCCTCCTGCCTATTGCCTCTTATGGTTTCTTCGTTGCATCTCTTCCTCCTTGGGGACAGCCAAATTAGATGTATATGTCGCGTGTGGGAGCTGTCCCTTCCGATGCATATCCAGTATACCTATACAAGCAGTTCACGTGAATCGGTTATGTTGCAGATCTCTTCATATAGTCACAAGTATTTTTAACTACCTACAGGTTTTGGTTTTCTTGGAATTGAAAATCCTTTGGCAATGCTTGCACGCCTATAAAGATAAATTAACAGTATTTAAATTAGGTTCCAAAGGTTATTAGCAATGCTACGTATGCAAATGAGGAGGACATGGCCCATAAGATTTATTCATAAATAATGATCTTAGCTTTGTTACTAAGAATTTGTACACACGCCGAATGGGTGTACCATTCGAGTCTGCTAGAGTATATTAAATGGTGACTAGAGTGAGAATGGAATAAGAATGTCATTAGCGATTTAAACTTGTTTTTCTATGTTATAGCTATCGCAGTTATACTACATTAACAGTTACAAATACCGGTTCAATATCGTAACCACATAAGTATTGTAATTTCCCGTGAAATGCCGGATGCTATATTAGTAGCGTATCTCAGAGATAAGTTACTCGCCTCATAAAGGTATAGCTCTCAGGAAGGGAGTATGGGTTGTGGCAGCAAATAACACTCCTTTGGCCCATTTATTCTAACCTAAGTGTCTAAAATGCCTCAGCAGCGTTACACATCCACGAATCCTGAAAGAAACACTTGGCACCGATTTGACCAGCCAGAGATGTCCCGCTTCGGTTCTTCAGGTGATCTGCCCCGTATCCTAAATTCGGTCAGCTTCTTATGCGTGAGGCGTCAGTGTTTTGTTGATCTACTCGTAGATGCACCACGTACCATGACTTCAACATTTGCACGTGTTACCTCACTATGATTCCGATCCCTGAGAAGTTACTAATATAAAGATAATTAACAGCAACTTGGTTTGCAGTTATTAGACGTGCTAAGGTTAGCACTCATTATTAGTGTCACTATAATAAGGCACTTTTTATTAATCTTAACGCTTTGAAACATTAGATCACATCACAATATAAATTTACAGTAAACCAAGGCAGCCTAGGTTCGATCCCAAGCGACCGCATGTGAGGTTTGTGGTGGACAAAGCGGCGCAGGGGCGGTTATTCTCCGGACTCTCCGGTTTCCGCTGCCATCGCATTTTCCACCGGTGCTCCATTTTCGTTGCATGTATCATCATTGTCATCGCCTGTGATGCAATAGTAGTAGAAGAGGGTGTTAAACACTATAAAAGTGCACTAAACCCATTTTTCTTCTAAGCTCACTTCACATTTACATACTAAGAGACGTGTGTTCCACCGCGTTAGCTTCTTCCTGATCGACTGAACCACTTCGCACCAAGTGCACCTTTACTAGCACAGTTCTGTAAGGGATAAATGGACTACATTATTCCCGTGGGTGAAAAGCAAGACATATACAGTTATGCAAATTACAGGTAGGAACCTCTAATAATTGCTCGCGGTTACTAAAGACTGCTCAGGCTAAAGTTCCGATATTGGAGCAATCCGATCCATGTTTAAGTCCATTGTCATAACGTAGGGTTCAGTAGTTCACTTCTGCTAGCCCCTTCTCTTCAGTTACCATACAAGCTTAAAGGCGCAAGCAATCACAACAATGAACTCCGGCAGCTGCTAAAAGCCAAGGCAACCGTACGGAAGCTATGGCAGCGCTTCCGCCATCCCAGGATCCAAGCAGTGTACCAGCGGTTAAAATCCCTGGCAAGGCGCCTGCTTCGCGCGCACCGCAAAGCGGCCTGGGAACACACAATGGCACATATAAACCTGGAAGAGAAACAACCCTGGAGGATCATCCGATCCCTCAGGAAAGACAAAAGT
This sequence comes from Hymenopus coronatus, assembly GCA_030762935.1. NCBI lineage: Eukaryota > Metazoa > Arthropoda > Insecta > Mantodea > Hymenopodidae > Hymenopus > Hymenopus coronatus. The sequence continues at coordinate 255,683,993 of CM060900.1, read as the reverse complement.
CAGTTTCAGCATCCCATCCATGGCTCCCGTGGGAGACTCTCTTTTGAGCCCCAGGACAAAGCCACGGATTTCGCAGACTATCTGGAGTCCCAATTCGAACCCCGTGAAGACCCCCAGGATGAGGACTTCACTGAGCTCGTGGAAGCGACAGTAGACTACCTCTATGAGGAGCCCCCGCCGCCCCATGAGGAGATCCGCATTCCGTTAGTCACCCCGAAAGAGGTGGCTTCCCAACTCAACCACCTAAAACCTAACAAAGCCCCTGGACATGACGGCGTAACGGCGCCTATGCTCCAGCACCTACCCAGAAAGGCCGTAATCCACCTGACGCGGATTTACAATGCATGCCTGCACCTACGTCACTTTCCAACGTGTTGGAAGGAGGCGCGGGTGGTATGCATTTTGAAACCCGGCAAGGACCCGGTCTTCCCGTCAAGCTACAGATCTATTAGCTTACTTCCGATCGTCTCGAAAGTATTCGAGCGGTTACTCCTACCTCGCCTCACCCCTCTCTTCGAAGAGAGACTCCTACTCCCGGATCATCAGTTTGGTTTCCGCACTGGACATTCCACAACCCTGCAGTTGCTGCGACTGGCTGAGAAGGCTGCCCTGGGCTTCCAGGACAACTTCAAAACAGTCGCGGTGCTCTTGGACGTGGAAAAGGCCTTCGCCACAACGTGGCATCAGGGACTCTTGTACAAGCTCAAGAACGCAGAAATTCCTCCCCCCTATCTTCACCTGCTTAGTAGCTTCCTTCGGGACCGCACTTTCAGGGTGAGGGTGGAGGGGAGGCATTCCACAGTCAGACCCATAGCGGCGGGAGTGCCGGAAGGCAGCGTGCTGTCGCCGTTACTCTTTGCTGCCTACATGTCCGACTTCCCCACAGAACCCAGTACTGTTACGTGCCAGTATGCCGACGATGTCCTCATAATGGCGCGTAACAAGAACGCCCGATATTGCTTCCCCCCGCTACAGAGACAGCTCCAGGCCATAGGCAGATGGAGTGAACAGTGGCGGATGGCCATCAGCCCGCAGAAGAGCTCAGCTCTACTGCTGGCCAAAGTCCGTGGCTGGCGACCGGAGAGGTCGCTGAGGCTGCGGCGGAGGCGGATCCCCTGGGTCCGCTCCGCCAAATACCTCGGAGTCCTCCTCGACCGCGGCCTTACTTTCACTCCACATGTCAGGGAGAAGGTCGGCTTGGGACACGCTGCCCTGCGGCAGCTGTTTCCCATCTTCCGCTCCACCATGCCTACACACCTAAAACTACGGCTGTACCGCGCAGTCATCCCGCCCCTGATGCTGTACGGCTGTGAGGTCTGGGGTTCGGTGGCTCGTTCCACCATCCGCAGGCTGCAGGCCGTGCAGAACAGGGCATTGAGGATGATATACGGCACAGACCGCAGATTCCCGTCCCACATTCTCCATTCCCACTCCGGAATCCCTTACATAGTGGACGTTGTGCGAGAAAGAGCTCGCACAATATACACTAAACTTGCTCCCCACCCAAATCCCCAGGTGAACACTCTCGGTCTTTACGACCACACGCTACCAAGGAGACGCGTAAGCTACCGCCTTCCCAAGGACGCCTTGGGATGGTAGTTTTCCGGCCGCCTCTCCCTTTATTGTTCTACCCGCCAAGTTAAGCAGTATCGGGCATGGTCACGACTCGGACGGGTGACCATCCAGTCGTACCCCGACCAGATCTGCAACACTGGCTTCCCCCACCCCGTACCTATATCCCTTCATGTCTCCCCGCTAGTCGGCACTGCTTTCCTTGACAGCCCGCAAGCGGCTGGCCAAGGTAAGCAGCATCGGGCCTGGTCCCACTCTGGGTGGGTGGCCACTCAGATAGGTAAGCCAGCCCGCGCCGGCTGCACAGAGGGAACACCCTGCCCAACTACTTTGACATTGACAAAAACGCTTGCATAAGACTACATCTACTATATCACACGGGTAAATCCGCAAGAAAAGCGGATAGGTACCGTGGTGATTTGCCCCCGCCCGAGTACACTCGGGCGACTAGTTCCTGCTCCTGGCTCCTGGCTCCAATAACGCCAAAGGAGCGACAATGGTGGAAACATTTACGATGACTTAACGGATGCCAATTTTGACATGTTCACATTGGCTCAAACGAATTCGTTTCTTTTGTTGAGGTTTTTTTTTCACACTGAAAAACTCAATGTCATAGCCGAGATTTGAACCAACGATCTGTCGGTCACCAGGCAGTTGCTGTAACCACCGAGCTACCATGGCAACATGCCGCAACGGCATTAAATTTCTAAACTGACTCGTAAGTTTTCCCGGTAGACCACAAGTGATCTCAAATTAATTTGAGATAACATACCCCAATGGCGACCTACAATGACATAAGTACTTTTAAGTCTCGGGCTGAATAGTTTAGTGAACTATTAGCTCAATTCGTTTTAGTTTAATTGTTGTTGTTTTTTCGGATAAGCCGTGTGTAGGGCAGGAGTTGGATAGGTAGAGTCACACTGAAAAGTGCAATGCCATAGCCGGCATTTGAACCACGGAACTCCCAGTCTTTAGCCCCTTGATCTAACCACTAAGCTACCATGGTAACATGCGAGTCAGTTCAGAAATGTAATGCGATACCAGCATGTTGTTATGGTAGCTCCGTGGTTAGAGCAACTGACTACAGACCGGGAGATCCGTGGTTCAAACCCCGGCTATATCATTGAATTTTTTTGTGTGACTACCTATTTAAACTCATCTCTTTATCTACAACTTTATTCTCATGCAAAAGGGTTATATTCTTAATGCTATAACTGCGATGTTGTGATCAGTGATTGAAGAATGGATTCAGTCAGTATGCATATGTGCACAGGATGTGCATTGAGCTCAAGATATACCCATAAACTCTGTCATTATGCAACATTTATACACTATAAACAAAAAGATCTTGCACATTTAACTGCTGTGAAAACAATCCATGTTAATGCAATGCAACTTGATGCTTAACTGATGCCCAAGGGACAAGCAATAGTGCATTCAAGTGCACATTCATACGCTAGCTGAGTTTAACGGCTCAAGATTTTAAACGAGAGGCATCCCTGCACATATGTTGTAGTATCAGATGAGCTGTACAGGCTCTTCTTCGTGCTTCTTTACCACTAGCCACCTCATAATAAGCAGAGCAACTGAGCTTGCGTCGTCTCAAGGCAAGAATGCACACATAGTGAGGACGATATAGATAACAAGCAAATAAGTCTACAAGCCCCGCTCCAATACCCGTGCCTGATCATAATACGATTGGGCGGCTCTTGTTTTGTGGTTTCTTTCGGTTCAGTTCAGGTTTTCTGCTGTGGAAACTGTAGGACCCTAAATGAGATAGAACATAAATTAATAATTGGGGGACATAACTTTCTAAACTGGTTTCCAAATTCCAGACGGGACATTTCTTCATGTCTACGAATAGCTGTCTGAAAGCTAATAGTCTTTTTAAAACAGTATGTTTGTTGTTTCTTCGGGAGGAAATATTTCTCGAGAGACTGCATTTATATACGTGTTCTGCCTGCACTTTTTAGAGTATTCTTATCTAGCTACTATTTTACTGAAAAAGTCACGTTTGGCAAACAATTTTTATGTATCATATATGAATCATGTAGACAGGTGCGTAGACAATTTCAAGAGACATTTCCGGTACTTAATTCTAAATAGAGATGCTGTGACAGTCTGCTTAGTAAGATTAAGACAACGAGATCGCTAAACATTACACCTTAAAGCGAGAAAGATGTTCTAACAGTGGAATTGGGTGTAGCATTCGAATGCTCTCTCCAGAACCGTCTAAGACGCATTGCATAACAAGCGTTCAGTTGCTGAACTTTAAAATGTTAAACCTACAGACTGAATTCATGAATTGCAACCTGGAAGCGACCAGGATTGCCAGGAATGTCTTAATGGAGATGAATCAGCACCACTTACAGCAAAGTTAGTTCTCATTGTAGTGAATATTACTATTACTCATGAACTGGGCTAGAATTTATATTTAATAAAAATGGCTAAATATGTACATATATGGGTCAAGGTTGTTCAAAGTACATGATAAAATATAGGCTAAAGCAAATAATCATATTTCAAACAAAATATTAACTAGGTATATGTATACATGCATAAAGACATTTAGCCCTTGTTGCCTGATTAGTATACTACATATGCCGCTTTTCCTTTAATTAAAGTTTAAAAGTGAGTTATAGTAAAAATATATGGGAATAAACCTATAAAATGATTATATGAAACAATAGAAATGATATATATATATATATATATATATATATATATATATATATATATATATATATATCACTTATTAATCTTTTTCTTCCCAATTAAAAGTTTAAACTCTTTTAATCCAGTTTTCATAATCCTTCCAAAGGCACTACCAAAAAAGTGGTTTAAATGGACATGAGTGTTAGGTGATAGGTAATGGACTGGCCATCTGTTCAAAACCAAATGTTGCAAGTTCAAATCCCAGTGACTGTGGTAAAGAACGGGGAGAGCCCAAGTAAAATAATCGAGGTGATGCTTGGAAGCTAATGGATTACATTGACTGTAGTTGTGTGCATTTTACTCTTTTATTTATTAAAAAAAGCATTGCAATTTTAGGACAAAAATTGTATATATTTTACAATATAAAGCAGTCTTGATTACTTGTCGTTTGTGGTTGAAGATTAGTATAGCATGAAATTAATCCTAGAGTACAAACCTATTTGTATAGCTACGCTTAAAACAAGCGGAACTTATAGGTACCGAAGGCAACAAAGGGTTAAAGAAATTCATAAAACATTTGCTTAGCCTTCTTACATATTATATAAATGACTGTTACTGCAAACCATCTAAGGGAAGGGCAAAAATTAATCTATTAATATGAATTTCCTGTTTGCAAAGCAGTGGGTCTAAAATATTGTTTTAAATTTTCGAAACTGAAATTGCATATATTGTCTCTTAAAATTGCTTTGTACTTACCGAAACACCGCTGAAATTCATTAGAAGTTATAGGCGCCTTGCAACATTTTCAAGACTTAAATCCAAATATATTTTCACACTTGACTCGCATAAAATGTTCACATATCACTATAACTGGATTTTTAGTTACCACTGTTTTTTACCTTTACTTTTACGAGTGCACTAACCTTTCCCCTGCAGGAGTTGAGAAGTTCACTCACATCCGTTACTATGAAAGAATTTTGGCAGAGTGGTTTCTGTGTTTGGAGAGCATATGATGCTGTAGAAATTTCCGGGTGTATGCTCAGTCATTTTTCACTGTTTTTTTTTTTTTTTTTTTTTTTTTTTCACCAACAACCGAATTTGAGGATTCAACTGAGTCAGAATATAAGACACCGAACGCGTTTTCAATGCCTTCAAAATTAACTGTATAGTATGCTACTGCCTCAGTTCCACTATCGAATTCTGATGGTCTATCCGGTACATGTCTATCGGAATCTGAATCCTACTGGGGACCTTCAAAGCACTTTTTTCACTGAAGATATTAAGAGGTCCGGTTTAGAATTAGCTAGCTCGAATTAGCTCTGCTCAGCAATGAAGTATATGGGGCTGCACAAGTGAAGTGAATCATTTTGGGATACACAAATTATGCCATTTCAATGATTCAACAGCTTTGACCATATACGAGGCAACACCACTTATAAATATGAGCATATTTTCATATTTAATACAATTTGACCATAGAACTGCCATTCGTTGTTTTTCGCAGCGTTTCGTCATAGATAAATAGTGTACAAATCTTCTTTGATTGGTATGGTATACTCCGCACTGTGTATCTTGTCAAGAACTCCTTAAAGCATAGATCGCTTAACTTATAGAGCACAACAAAGGCGGTTACTGGATTCACTCTTCGCATTCAGTTATATATCTTAGTTTTTCTGTTTTTTTTTTTTTTAACTAAGTTGTGGGTCTTTCGTTTTTCTGTCGAAATGTATTGTGTACTAGAAATTGCTGAAAACTATACACTGTTTTGTGGCAGGCATTACAGACTATTACCTCACCATCTATTGGTAGTCCATCGTAACGAAAAGCATTTACATACCAGGTGTCCATTGAGCCTTATTTCACGTGGGCAGATAACCCTTCGTGCGTTTAAATAGTTGCAGGGCTCAACGGGGGAAATCCAAATAAACACGCGTCAGTGGCGATGTTAGCGCGAGCAACATAGCTGAAACTGCGGGGGGGGGGGGGTTGCACTTTTTTTTTTTTTTAACAGTAACGGAGTCTGATCAGGACTCCGGTACTGTATGGTGATCCTATTTTATATCAACACCTATTTTGATTTTTTGGACATCCTGAAGTCTACATTTTAATCCTCCCAGGGTTTGGAATAATTTCTCATGTAATCTCTCATGAAAGAGGAAAAAAGAAGCATTTGGAAATTATGGAATAATCTGAGGTTATTGTCGTGAATATTTATTACTTATATTACATTGATTACCTTTAAATTTATTGATTTTGAAGAGATCCCTATTTACATTTCCCCCGTAGGTTTTACTTATTACTGGCTTTACTGTTTCTTTTACAAACATATACACATTGCACAAACATATAACACCCATGCCCAAGGCGGGACTCGAACCCACGATCCCCTGCCCACGAAGCACCAAAGCGAGACGCTTTAGCGAGCGCGGCCACGGGGACCGGCTCATTGAGAGGAGTTCCCAGATTTATATTACGATCCGTGGTGGTATACAGGAAGAGTGCAAACAGGTTGAGAAGTTTAATATATTTTCCACTTCAGTTACAGACCCTTTAATTTTGAAAGATTAAAGTCGACTTTTTGATTGAAAATTAAGTAAAAATCTTTATTTCAGCTATCAGTAACCACTAATAGCTTTGCAACTATGTATACGCTGTTCTTATTTAAGTTTAGTGACTAGACCCACTGTAGGCTTAAACCCAAACATTAAGGCACCGTAACACTGGGTGAGAGCACGTAATGTTTCGCTATTACTATGCGGGATGCACGGGTTTGCTTTACGAGGCCGGCTTACCTGACCCACGGGATTTTTGGGTGTTTCTCCGGGTCGCTAGGCCAATGCTGGGTAGGTTTCTTTCATCCCCCGAATTTCCTGTCCCTCCTTGTCGTTTCCAGTAGTTGATGACACCTCTTGTTCTCATTTACGTACTCGATGTTTGGTTGCGTAGTATTGCAAGCAAACCGCAACATAAAGACAGATTATTACCATACGAATTAGACCGCCGAATTGTTATACTTTGCTTCATTATATATAATAGCTGTTCACGTGTGTATGTGGAACCAAACATAGAGATTATGGTTCTGCAAATTGTTTCAAGTTAGGAGTGAGTCCAGGTTAGAAACAGAAGTACAGAATGTGACATGCTCGCGATACTCACTACAGTGCATGTCACAGTGCCAGAGATAATCAAAGGGGAAAATAGTGGAATCAGTAAAGCATAGGAAGAGTCAACTGCCTCCAAAGAAGCAGATTTTTCCGTATCCATCCTAGTCTGTATACTACGCTACGACACTGGTTTTTATATTATACTGTTTAGAAGGGGAAAACGTCTGAAGATTATAAAATTCAGGTTTTGAAAAGTTGACTAAACCTACCAATTCAGGCTGGGATAAGATATTCTTAAATTATATGGAGCAAACCTTTCAGATATGTTTTAATAAATAAAGTTTGAGCAATGTGTGCGCTAGATTTTAAGAGAATATTTGCAAAACTACGTTCGAAGGAGGATTTTAAACATCTGCATTTGTCAAAAATGATAAGCAATAAGTGAAATTCCAGCTTGGAAGTTGTAAAATGTAAGATTTATCTAATTAGAACTATCCTGCAACATACGTGCGATTCTTAAAATCAGCTTTAGCTCGCTGTTCAGCAGTCTTTTTCTTTCAAAATTCAATGGCTTTCTAATGATTTTTAGGAAAATCCCCCCTACCCCAAGCTACCACTTACATGGACAACATTTTGAACATTTTGTTTTTCTAAAATGGCTCTAACCGTTTTGATTAAAATGTCGCATTTTAAACATATCCACATGACCATGAATATTCTGGGAATAGCTTCTGAAGACTTGTTCATGCTGGATGAACTTTGCTGAATTTTGCATAACTAGTAAACCGTAAGACATAGACAAAACCTTACAGTATCGAAAATGTAGATCTCGTTAAAACACACAATTTTTCTCATATACATTTTTGTTCTAGAGTTGGCCGTTTACGAGATATCCCTTGTTATTGGTTTCAATTTGAAGCTACGTATCTTCTCAAACGACGTCACCTTTCGTTTCATCTTTCTTTACTGGCAGTGTAAACCGAACCGAACCTCAGTGGTTCACATATCAACTAGTTTTTAAATTTGACTATCGCTTTAGCCAAATGTAGTCCCTTATTTCTCTTTTGCTTAGAAGGAAGCATATAATAAGGACAATTTCTGCTAATGTTCATTTGATTAGCATGATCCAATAAAAGAATAATTTTTATGAATAGTTTGTAGTAAAGGTAAAGTAAGACATGTGAATTTAATACATCAGATTTTAGCTTTAACATAACTTGATTTCTCAAGAAACTACATTAACATTTCTATCATGCACTTCATGTTGGTATGCTTTGAAGCTTCATATCCCAATTGTATTCGCTATCAGCAGACATTACTGCAATATTTATTTTATTTTTTGACTCAAATGTTTGCTTACTTTTTTCTGTATTTTGGTACTGTTTCCCAAATAGTGCTCTCTTTTTTGCCTTTTGTGTATCTAGCCAAAACTTAGCTGTAACTTTTGATGCACTGGATCACAGCTTCCACCACATCAGGTAACTTTTATGGGTTGGAGGATGCGCTACCTTGGTTAGAGCAGGACTAAGAAATAAAATCTATTCATATTAGTTGGCCCATTAGTTTGATGTATGCAGATATCCCTTCGAGCTTAAAGCAGTTGTAGAACTCAACGGGGCTATTTCACGTTAAATCCCGCCAGTGAGGAGCTAACTTCAGCGACCTTAGTTTTACCTCTCTCAGTGAGCGGACCCGCTCATGTCTTCGTTGATAGTGTAGATGGGGTAAAACGAAGTTGCGCAGACCAGTTGCTTACTGGCAGGTTTTAACAAGAAATATCCCCGTTGAGTTCTGTAACTGTTTTAACGCACGAAGGGATATCTGTACACATCAAATACGGGGCAGTTGGGGCACCTGGTAGACTAACACATATGGGATGTTGCACCAACTAAACTGCACCTTTTATTAACATCCTATGAATGTTACCTAATGAATAGTTTTTATTACCAGCTTGTATCACAAAACAACTACTCCTTTCTGTGTAGTAGTTTATCATCTCTAATTTTATATTTTACCTGTACTTAGTTACACGATTTATTTTTAGCATTGTAAATTATTTTTAAAAATGTTAATTGTGTAGTTATACTTTTTCTACATGGCAGCCCTCAACTGAGGAAAGTAATAAAATAATATATGCAACTCGTGCACAAAGCAAAAGGCGAGCACAAGTTTTCACCTCGCGGTTACCACATTTCGCTCCATCCAATGAAAGAAACCTTTTGATTGTTTCAACAAATATTTCTGAAATACTAAAGCAAATGTTGTTACCGTGTTTCAGCAAATTTAGTGCAAAGAATAGTGTTACCAAAACGCCAAGTTTATAGACTTTTGATCAGAAAGAATTTTAAAATACATCTGGATACTTTAATTATCACCACACCTCTTGTGCGCGCATTTAAATTCCCCATCATGTCGTCTAAAAGGAGCTGGTGCATACACAAAAACATGGAAGTCATAGCCAAAGGTATAAACCTAATTTTGGTGTTATAAAGCAAAACTGAAAAACTTCATTTTTGTCCATTTCTCAACAATGAATAAAACAGCTAAAATTTTCTATAAATTAATCTGGTTTTAATGCCACTATTATTTAATCTAATGGTTTCAAACTTTGTCTTTATATAATTAGTGGGAAAGCTTAGAAAATGAATTATATATCCTCTTGAATTATAAGTGAAAGGATTTAAGATAAATATTGTTAAGGTTATACACACATATATGTGTTCCACAGTAGTACTGTATAGGTATATTCAAATAAAAAATTACTGAACGCCCAGTCAAATTACTCCAGTAAACTGTAATATTTAAAGATTTTGACCCTTTGTTTTGGGACATACATTCCTTCAATGCAAATTGCACAACGCTTTTATATTTTTCTATACATTTTTTAATCAAAAAATTGTATTCAGTGTACCACTGTATATAATTATCACAGAGAGCTTATATTAAAATAATACAGCATCAACATCCTAAAATTTAGAAGGATACTTACTTGCGTTACAACATAATACATAATAGGTCCAAAATATATTAGAAACCTGAGCTTAATATTTTGCAGAGAAATCACTTAATACAATCCTGCAGTTTTTCTTATCTTTAGTTTAGTACATAATTGTCGTAGAATGTAACGAAGTAACGCCGCAATCTGTATAAACAATAGTATTATGCTTCACATACTGTAAGAAGTGCCATAATACACTCCTCTGAACACCTTAGACCAGTTTTCTCCCATTTGTTACACAGTTATAGCATAAATGCATGAATAAGGTATTTCATGCCATAAGTCTAGGTCACCAAAACAAAATTTATTATTAGACAGTAGGTGTCTCCTGTTATTGCCCTGTATAATGATCCCATTGTTGAACTATTGGCCACATCTGAATTTCTTCTCTGAAGAGCATAGATCTGAAACAAATAATAATAATAATAATAATAATAATAACAATAATAATAAAAGAAGAAGAAGAATAGATAATTTTCTAAGGTGGTGAAGAAGGAGATGAAATGACCATAGGCCTGAGAAGGATGTGGTGTGGTTTCCCATCTCAAAATTACAATTTTCTATGCTTGCCAGTATATATGGTTTGCTTTCAACAGCACATAGTTTAAAAAACAATTAGATATTTTTAATGTTCACATTTTCTGAATATTGTGTTTTAAGCCAGATCATCTGTGTCGTACTTAGAAAACTGATTTGATTTGGGGTTCAAAAATCTACCATAAATTTACAGATGGCGGATGTAGTTATCCTTTACTATGTCCGACCTGCATTTGTACCTGCTTTAATTCATATAGTATGATTTGCAGATGGAAACAGTTATATCGGAAGGTTAAGTTTATTTAGAGGCTTGCTGTCCTTCGGTATGACCTATTAATTATTAGAACTTTGATATCATAAGCCGATCAAACACTGGAGGCACCCTTTTACATTTACATTCCGAATAAAAATTCAGTTACACCTGCAATAAAATGGAATCGTCCATCATATTTTGCGACAAATGGAAACGAAAATTCTCAACGAAAATAGAATTGATTTTTAAGTGATAATAAAATGGACAGCTAGACAAAAAGGTTGGCTGAAAGGTATAATAAAAACATACGAACATACGTATTACACAAATAAATATCCTAATTAACTAGACATAATCAAGGCAATTAGTATGATAAAGTAAAGATGTCAAAAAAACTTACATATTAAAAAAATTGAAATAATAATTAGAGTAATTTGCTTGTATATCTGACAGCTGTCAATCATTAATGCATACTGTTGTGAAACATTCACAACATAAACTTTTTATCGAAGGCTGAACAAGCCGGACTTAACTTAGTCTATAAGATCGCCACTTGTAGGCGTTATATACAAATAGTTGTAAGGAATAAAGAGAGATGGTGCCACAGTGCTAATCACGGAAAGAAGAGTAGAGCGAAACAGATCCGAATATTAAAGGTCAGTGGACCGGTTGAGAGGGCGGTCAGTTTCCAGACACCAGAGTGTTAACAACTCTGCTAGTGGCTCGGTGGCGTGACTCAGTTTTATCTTGACCCAATATTCTTTACTAAGTACTTGTTCCCTTGATTCTGACTCAGGGTAACTCGTGCCAAAGTCGACGATCCCATTCTGCATTTGAGCTCCTTAGGGTGCGTGTCTCGATGCAGTTCTGCGGAGCCTACTAAGCATGGGCACCTCAAGTGGCAATCTTCTCCACCTAGCTGACGATTCCGATCTGTATCTATGAGCTCACCGAGTTTTATACCTAGATCGCGCGTCTCGATACCATTCTACGGAGCCTAGTTGATGAAAAGACCCCGTTTACCCGTTACGAACTCTTCCGACGTGGTAGAATCGACCACGCAGCCCCGAAGCAAACACGCCGGCACGGCGCATAAAACATTGGTGACCCCGCCGGAGCTACCATGGAGGAACACAACGCAGCTCAGCAGACGGACACAGGCAGATTGGAGGCCAGGCACACTTCCACAGTGACACTGCCCACATTCTACACGGAAGACCCGGATACCTGACTCCTGTAAGTTGAAGCTATATTCGCAGCCAAACGGATCGCCTCGCAAACCACGCGGTTTTACAAGGTACTCGGACAGCTCCCACGACAAGCGGTGATACCAGTAGTGGACATCACTACCACACCCGGCCCTGAGCCATACTTCACCCTCAAGGCAAAAATCATCGAGGAGTATGGCGCAACCGCACCTAAGAGATTGTACGACCCTCTGCCAGACAGTCCTTTTGATGACCAGAAGTCATCACACCTACTGTGAGCCATGCAACATCAAGCGGGAACTTCTACCAGCGCGCCAGTACTCCGCCTCCTCTGGCTGATAAAACTCTCAGACCGGGTGCGAGCCATTCTCGCGGCCTGGGAAGACGAAATCCCTGACCAAACGGGCGCAAATCGCACACCAACTCTTGGACACACCAGCTCCGACACTGGCACCAATGACGCCACACCTGCCGCCGGAGGCACAGCAACAAATATAAATAAACACTCTTCAAGCGGCTACGGGTTTAGAACACAAGCAAGTAGCGCCACCACAGCAAAAATACCCCAGCGAGAGGACCGATCAGACACCAAACACCTGCTGCTACCATAGCAAGTGAAGCCGACAGACCCGGAACTGCACACCGCCATGCCGATGGCGCACAAGCCCACGAACAGGAAACTAAGGATCACGGCGACCGAGGCGGTGACCACCGTGAACAGCACTTCAAACCGCCTCTTCATAACTTGTTGAGATCAACGTATTCCGTTCCTGGTAGACACAGGTGCCTGCATATCGGTACTTCCGAACAACATCCTACACAGACATGCACAGGCGGACTACAACGTCTACGCAGCCAACGGTACTACCATTCACACCTATGGGTTACAGAAAGCCACTCAACCTCGGGACCCAGCGACCATACACATGGGACTTCAACGTAGCAGACATCCGAAAGTCATCATAGGGGCCGACTTCCTGACCCACTATAATGTCACAGTCAACCTGCGCGCAAGGACAATCACCGGCATTTCCCTCAACCAAACCATTGACGACTCCATAAAACACGCAGCATCCTCTTTCCCCACCATCCCACCCAGACCCCTTTCAAACACCTCCTGGAATCATACATCCAAATCACAACATCTGCTGACAATAAACCCTATAAGAACATCGGCGTTTATCACCACATTGAAACATCAGCAGCTCCGGTGACCGCCAAAGCCAGGCGCCTTCGCCCAGCAATATTTACGGAGGTCAAAAAAGAATTTAGTAAGATGATGGCAGCAGGAATAGTACAACTTTCTAAGTCACCCTGGGCCTCTCCGCTACATATCGTACGGAAACCAGATGGATCTATTCGACTACAGAACCCTCAAAAACAAAACCATCCCCGACCGTTACTCAGTATGACACATCCGATATTTTAACACTCTTCTACAGGGCAGAACATCTACTACACAATAGACATTCAAATCATTTCACCACATTCAAATCGCTCCGGAGGACATACCCAAGACGGTCATGGGCTTCGGACTGCGAAATGCGGCCCAAACGTATCAACGCTTCATGGACCATCTGCTCCAAGACATGCCTTTCACCTTTTGCTATTTGGAAGACTTCCTCGTGGCCTCCTCAAAACCAGGAGTATGAACAACACCTCACTACGATCCTGCAGCGCTTCTCCCAGTACGACAAACGCCATTAGCAGCGAAATTCTGCGATATCTCCGGCCTAAGATTATCTCTTAGATACGCCAGTTTTTCGGCATGGTAAATCTTTACCATCGCAACATCCAGCATGCAGACAACATACAATGACCACTGAACGCCCTACTCTGCAACTCAAAAAAGCAAGAAACAAATAAACAAAACAAAAAAAGCAAAAAACAAAAAAAACAGGACACGATCATATGGACGGATACCGTGGAAGAAGCCTTCACATTAACGAAGGAGGCGTTAGCTGAGGCACTCCTCTTAGCGCTCCCATCGACGGATGCTTCGCTCTAACTATCCACGGGCGCCAGCAACACAGGCATCGGCGCCGTACTCCGACAGGGTAAAAAAGGAAAACTGGAGCCACTAGCTTTTTTTTTTTTTTTTTTTTTTCCCAGAAGCTTGAATACAGCACAAAATCCTACTCCACCTTCGATACGGAACTATTAGTTATTTACGAGGGCATCCGGCACTTCCGGGTCAAGTCGAAGGACGATACTTTACAGTTCTCACATGCCCCTGACACACCCCATCGTTTAAAACCCAAAAAAACAGCAGCCCAAGGCGCATCGACAACTCAACTTCATCTCACAGTTCACCACCAACATCCATTACTGGGAAGGAGACGAGAATACTGCAGCAGGCACCCTCTCCTGGTTGGAAGTCGTCGACTTAACAGCGGCAGAAACAATGGCTACAGCCCAGGCCGAAGACGCCGAACTCCGTACATACGCACAAACGCACACTAACATCCAATACGTAATAGTACCTAACACTATCCTCACGATAGCCTGCGACGTGAGCACATGCATGGAGCGACCATTCGTGCCTTCACTCTTGCGCCGACTCATCTTTGAGAAGATCCACGGCCTTAGCCATCCAGGGATGAGAGCAACTCGCAGACTCGTGTCAGACTGATACTTCTGGCCTGCTATGCTGTCCGACATCCGGAAATGGACATTAATATGCCAACAATGCCAGTGAGCCGAAATCTACAGTCACACAAAGCTACCACACAGATTTTCCCGGAGGCCAGTAAATTCGAACATGTCCACCTGGACATTGTAGGACTGTTGCCGCCCTCCAGGGGCCACACCTACTGCCTTACGATGATCAACAGAAATACTAGTTGGCCCGCGTGCATACCCCTTCGCAGGATAGATGCTGAAACAATAGCCAGCAGGTTGCTCCAGCATTGGATTGCTCGTTTCGGTACACCGGCCCGGATCACCATGGACCAGGGCTGATAGTTTTAAGCGGAAATGTTCATCAAACTTTCCAACCTCCTCGGCATACATAAGTTCCGCACCAATGTCTATCACCCACAAGATAAAGGAAAAGTGGAAAGATGGTACAGATGTTTTAAGGCCATACTCTGTGTTTCACTAAACGCGACTGCATGGATGGACAACCTCCCTACTATACTCCTGGGGCACCGCATAGCCGTCATCAATGGTGACGACTTTAGTCTGTTAGAAAGGGTCTACTACCAGGCAGTACGCCTACCCATGGACGTATTCTCCCCATCATCACCACCAACCAATATACACAACAGGGATACACAGCGTAGGCTAAAGAATGTCTTAAACCCTACCTACCGCAAAACCTCAGAACGGCCAGAATCGAAAACGTAGGGCAAGAGGAAGAGAAGCACAAGCTAACACCGCCATACAAAGGGCCCTTCGAAGTCCAGAACAACGAACTGAAAACCGTCACTATACGGGGGTGAGGATGACTCAACCAAGAAGATCTCCATCGACAGATGTAAGGCCGCGCACATGCTAAGTGACAGCGATGCCACGCGCAAGCCGTATCCTCACCGTACGGGTACGCCTAGCGCCGCAGCAAACCGACCCAGTACCACCAGTGGGCAGCCCACAGCAACGGCCGGCCACGACGGCTCACCTGGCACTAGTCAGCAAACTCGGCACAAGCTACGGGCGCCGTGAGGCCCACACCACACCATGACCGGACAGGGAGATACGGGAGGAGTACGAGCTTCCCCGCCTCCTCTCTTCAATACCAGAAGCCCGAATGGCAGTCATCCAATTGAGGCTCATCCCGGTAGAACTCTCTAAAGTCTGCAGAGGGTGATATCATTCTCGGGTCGGCTAGGTCGCCATACGACCCGGTTTTCCCAAGGACACCAAGCATCACATCCAAGAAGCCAGGACGCAGGAGGAGGATGAGGAGGATATGTAAGACACCCAAAGATTCGCTAACGGCTCCAACTGGTGATGTGGTGGGGGAGGAATGTGGTGAACATTCACAACATAAACCTTTTAACGAACGCTGAACAAGCAGCACTTAACTTAGTTTGTAAGTTCGCCACTTGTAGGCGCTGTGTATAAGTAATTGTAAGGAATAAAGAGAGATGGCACCACTGTGTTAATCACGGACCGAAGAGTGGCCGGTCCCCATGGCCACGCTCGCTAAAGCGTCTCGCTTTGGTGCTTCGTGGGCAGGGGATCGTGGGTTCGAGTCCCGCCTTAGGCATGGATGTTATATGTTTGTGCAATGTGTATATGTTTGTAAAAGAAACAGTAAAACCTGTAAACCAGTAATCAGTAAAACCTACGGGGGGAAATGTAAATAGGGATACAGTACCGGAGTCCTCACCAGACTCCGTTACTGTTAAAAAAAAAAAAAGAGTACAGCGCAACAGATGCGAGTTTAAAAGGACAGGTTGAGAGGGCAGTCAGTTTCCAGACACCAGATCGTTAACAACTCTGCTAGTGGCTCGGTGCCGTGACTCAATTTTATCTGGAAACCAGTATTCTTTACTAAGTACCTGTTCCCTTGATTCTGCTTCAAGGTAACTCATGCCAAAGGAGACGATCCCGTTCCGCATTTGAGTTCCTTAGGGTAATATCTGATTGCGTGTCTCGGTGCAGTTCTGCGGAGCCTACTAGGCATGGGCATCTCCAGTGGCAACCTTCTGCCACTAGCTGACGATCCCGATCGGTATCTATGAGCCGACCGAGTTTTATCCCTGGGTCGCGTGTCTGAATACCGTTCTGCGGAGCCTACTTGGTGAAAAGAACTATATCTACCCGCTAGGAACTCTTCCAACGTGGTAGAGTCGACCGCGCAGCCCCGAAGCAAACAAACACATTATTGAGCACCACTGACCATGACCCTCCCCACGGAAAATCGCGAAATAGAGCTCAAAAAAACTTTAGGGGTACCTATAAATTTTTACAATGGTTGAAGTACATGAAACTTTGAGGGGTCATTTTCAATTGAAATTTAATGAAGATTTCAACTAAGCAATCCCATTCATCCTATCATTGCGCAATAAAACCTTTATACAATACTCGATTTCAATATTTATTATAACTAATTTAGTGGAGCATGGTTAGTCATTTCAAGATAACATGATACTTATCTGTTTGCACAATAAAAACGTTGAAAAATTGCATACTAATACTTAGAAATAAAAATATCCAAATGTCACCGTTTTATTTAGCAGAATCCGCTTAGAAGTGCCAAAAATCACAAAATTGCAAAATATAAGGGGAACTAATCTTCAAATATATAACTCTTGACGGTAATAATGCAACTTATAGCTAAATAAATGCATTGTATGCTTCAGGAAAATTCTCTCTTATTTTCTTTTATTTCCATTCGGACGGTGGGGGAGCGAAATATACTTGTTTGTACATACATCCAATACTTCAAGCATAAAATGACGATGAATTATCAACATCACAGATTTAAATACATGATAAGAGCGCTAAGATGAACACATCACACAAAGAAGGGTATCGAACTCAGGACATCGGAACATACATAGACACACATAAAATTTACGCGCACACACACGCACACACACACACACACACACACACAAGTACATATATTCATACGTTCATCAATATCACAAATGGTAATAGTGGTACGATGAACACATCACACACAGAGGGGATTCTAACACGTGACATCGGAACATATTTACACAGGCCCACATACGAACATCAATATCATAAATTCAAATACACGATAATAGCACTACGATGTCCTGATCGCACACAGCAGGAAATCGAACTCGGGACATCGTAACATACATACACAGATACACATACGAACTTACACACTCACACACTCAAAACAATATACTTGCATACACACACATGTCCACAGACAGATATACTGAAAAATTCGTTGAATACCCACAAACGAACACACACACACACACACACACACACACACACACACACACACACACACACACACACAACAAGGCCATGCTTGCATTCATACACACTTAAGCACAAACAGATTTAAGAATTCCCTGAATACATACATACGAACACACATTCACAAGGACATACTTGTCTCCCTCCGTGGTGTAATGGTTACCATGCTAACTTCATATGCCCAAGGTCGCGCGTTCAAACCCGGCGTACGACGACGGATGGACGGGTGTAAAAATCCTTAGCATGGCTTCCTTCGGAAGGGAAGTAAAGCTGTTGGTACCGTGTCGTAGATTTACGGCACGTAAAAGAAATTCAAGCCTGATAGAGAGACCTCTGAGCAAAATTAAGCGATTTTTCGCGCCCAGTATAGATAGAATGGGACGCTGAGAACCACAGCAGTTAAAGAGCATCCAAAAATAACACGCCATTTTTAAGGACATACTTTCATTCACACACACACACACACACACACACACACAATCATACTCACATTCGTACACCCACATATACATTAACACGAACTCGGATTTCATAAAGGAGATTTTTAACAGCAGATTATCACCGGAAAAAAATACCCAAACTATGAGCTCAGCTTTCATACTTTAGGCGAAAAAAGATGATATACACCTACAACAATTTTACTACAATAATATAGCGAGAATACATTAGTAATTTTCACCTTGCGTACAAGCATAAACGCGAAGTATAACTTAAAACGCGTGCACTCCTGGCCCCTGCTAGGACCGTTCTGATCAGAAATGAAAAGACGCTTGGAAAAAAAAAAACTATATCCAGGTAGCCGGAGTTCGGAATACACGCACATTCCTTTGCAAACCCCAAGCCGAGTTATTAATAAAGCCTATTTCCCTTTGAAACAAGAAAAAGATCCTGACATATAACCAGCGGCGGCTGCTGTGTAGGAGCACAAGAGCACGTGAACCTCCAAAATTTCTTAGTGGATCTCCTTTTTCTCTTTCAGGAAACATTTAATAAAATGCGCTATCCGGTGCCACTTGTTTAAATATACCGCGCGCGCTCTGCTCTTCAGATTGAACACAGCCGAGAACCTGAGTATGTGACAACAATGCTTGTAGCACAGACGTATAACCAACGTTTAGCAGCTCTGCGCTTGCGCGGGCAACAAAACAGCTCGGAAATTTACAGCCAGAAATGAGCACAGTGCGACCGTGCACACTAACACCTCCAGGGTTCTGTTTATCAGCGGGAGGTGCTGCTATCTTTGAGATTTAGTTGAAACTATCCGGAAGTGCAACTGCAGTCTTTGTGAGAGGCATTATTTTTCTTAGTAATTTTCATTTTATGCGAGAGTTAAGCTTAAGGGAGAGTTAAGCTGTTCAAAACAGAAAACAACCTCACGAAGGAACTTTTACGCAACTAACCGAGCTACTGTTATCATTACGACCCTGACTACATCAGAACCAGAAATATGCTTTTCCACAGTAAAAAGAATTAAAACCTTTACTAGAAGTACGATGGGTGAAGACCGACTTTCAGCGCAGACAATGCTTGCTATTGAGAAGAAACTGGTCAACAGCATAAAATGCTTTAATCACTAAGTGATAGAAAAGTTTGCACATTTGAAAAACCGGCGCGTGGAATTTCTGTACAAATAAATTTGATGTTAATTGCGTAATTTAAACAATATAAATATTATTCACTGTAAATACCATTTTTCACATGAACTGCATCAAAGGAGCTCACTCCTTCATCACCTCATATTGCTGTTAACTCTCGGAGACTAAGAAATTTAACATCTTTACAATACTGGGTGGGTGACGATTTGTGTAACAAATTTATAATTCTTGTTATTAGGCACCATCATTGT